>CAUYPK010035762.1:0-75589 GCA_963574355.1 Loris lydekkerianus | reverse complement strand
TATAGACACTTTAACAATGTTGATTCTTCCCAGCCATGAGCATGGTATGTTCTTCCATTTGTTAATATCCTCTGCTATTTCCTTTCTGAGGATTTCATAATTTTCTTTATAGAGGTCCTTCACCTCCTTCGTTAGGTATATTCCTAGGTATTTTATTTTCTTTGAAACTATGGTGAAGGGCCTCAGCACCTGTGGCTCAAGCAGCTAAGGCGCCAGCCACATACATCTAAGCTGGCCCAGGCGCGCCAAACAACAATGATGGCTGCAACCAAAAAATAGCCAGGCGTTGTACTTGGGAGACAGAGGCAGGAGACTAGCTTGCGCCCAGGAGTTGGAGGTTGCTGTGAGCTGTGACATGAAGGCACTCTACCCAGGGTGACAGCTTGAGGCTCTGTCTCAAAAAAAAAAAAAAAAAAAAAAGAAACTATGGTGAAGGGAGTTGTGTCCTTAATTAGCTTCTCATCTTGACTGTTACTGGCTTTTCTTTCCCCTCTCAAGCTGCCAACACCCACTCATTCCCGGGGAGGTTTTCTGCAAGTATTCTGTGGAGCTGCATCTCCCTAGCAACACCCTTCTTTGTTATGCTTGGAAGATGAGCCTTTTGCTTTCAAAAAAGAAAACGTAACCTTTTTATTAAAAAATATATGTTCACAGTAGAAAATTAACAAAATAATTATTATTAAAGGGAAGAATAAAAACTATCCATAAACTTATCTGCAGATTTCATTGTTGTTAACATTTCAGTGTATATTCTTCAGTACTTTGAATAGAATAACCTAGTACATATTTGTTCATAGATTTGAGATCCAGCAGAATTTTAATAGCTGTGATTTCTAGTTGAGAATTCTGCCTTTCTTTGTTAAAGTTATAGTTGAAACCACATTTTCCTCCTTCGGCCTTTACTTCCCTCTTTAGGTCTAGTATTGAATTTAACTGATACGGAATTTAATTTCTCAGCACACCTTTTGCTCCAAGACCTCTGGGCCTGCATAGTCAGAACAATACCATATTGTCTAAAGATGACAACCTGTAATTCTGAGGACTTTCAGGTTGGAACCTTGACCTGCCTCTGTGAGCCTCCAGTCAGAAGTTGCAAAGAGATTGAGTCACGTGGAGTCTGAAAAGGAGCCTTGCGTTCCTGAGGTTTTGTTTTTTTATAATTTTTAAAAAATTATTATTAAATCTTAGCTGTGTAATTAATGTGATCATGGGGCACCATACACTGGTTTCATAGACCGTTTGACACTTTTTCATCACTCTGGTTAGCATAGCCTTCCTGGCAGTTTCTTAGTTATTGTGCTAAGACATTTATATTCCACATTTACTAAGTTTCACATGTGCCCTTGTAAGATGCACCGTGTTCCTGAGGTTTTGAATTGAGTCAGAGTCTGGTGGGCAGATACTAGGCTTCAGTAGGATAGAGAGCAAATAAAAGGAGAAGTGGAAATTAGAAGTACAGATTCTTTAAAAAGTTTGTCTGTGAAATAAGAGAGAAAGATGGGTTTTGGGGACAAAAGGGTAAGAACTGGGGTATAGCAAAGTTGGGAATGTTCTGGATAACAGAGAGGGGTATAGACTAAAGGCTTGTGGGAAGGTGGAGTAGAGGGCCTAGAAAAAGCCTGTTTACGTTAATAATGCTTTAAAAATCTCAATGTATGTCTATACATGTTTATAAATACTGATAAGTATTAAACTTAGATAGCAAGTATGTGGATTTATGCTATTTTTCTATTTTTCTTTTCGTTTCTTTTTTTTTTTTTTTTTTTTTTTTTTTGTTCAGATACAGTCTCACTCTGTCACTCTGGGTAGAGTGCGAAGGCATCATAGCTCACAGCAACCTCAAACCTCAAACTCTTGGGCTCAAGTGATCCTCCGGCCTCACCTTCCTGGGTACCTGGGACTCCAGGCACCCACCATAACGCCTGGCTAATTTTTCTGTTTTTAGTGGAGATAAGATCTTGTTCTTGCTCAGTCTGGTCTTGAAAACCTGAGCTCAGGCAAACTACCCCCCTTGGCTTCCCAAAGGGCATGAGCCACCCCTACCTTGTCTATTTTTCTGTTTTCTATATGTCTGAAATATTTGATCAAAAGTAAACTATCGAGCAGAGTCCCATGGGAAAGATAAAAATAAACTATAGTTTTTAATTTTTCTCATACCATAAATGAAAAGAGATGAAGAAGTATTCTGTCTGCTGATTTGTGGATTATTTTAGTAAACTGAGAATTATTCAGCCAGGCATGGTGGCTCACACTTGTAATCCCAGCACTATGGGAGGCCCTGGTGTGCAAGACCAGTGCTCTAACCACTGGACTGTGGTGCCCAGCTATTTTATGATAGATATTTTTTACTATAATTAGTAAATAACAACAAAAGGATAGGCTAGATACTGAAACTTGAAAAAAAGAAACATGGCCGGCCGCAGTATCTCACGCCTATAATTCTAGTACTCTGGGGGGCTGAGGCTGGTGGATTGCTTGAGCTCATGAGTTTGAGACCAGCCTGAGTAAGAGCGAGACCATCTCTACTGAAAGTAGAAAAACTGAGGCAAGAGGAGCTGTGAGCTGTGATGCCCCACCACTCTACCCAGAGCGATAGCTTGAGGCTCTGTCTCAAAAAAAAAAAAAAAAGTTAACTGTAATTAACCTGAGGCAGGTCCTTCAGGAGGCATTCCATGAGGCATTGATATCATAGGAGATGACAGCTCCATGTCTGTCACTGGCCCTGAAGACCTTTGAATAGACTTGGTGTGGAGGTCAAAGCCAGCGATATTGATGATGAACCTGTCCAGGCCTAGGGTAATGTGTGTGTTTGTGTCTTAGTTTTTCACAAAAACATTTTAAAAATAAAATTAAGCTTTTTTAAAATAGAAAGTTATAGAATAAGAATATAAAGAAAGAAAACATTTTTATACAGCTGTACAAAGTGTGTGCTGTTATTACAAAGAAAGTCCAAAGGCCAGGAATGGTGGCTCATACCTATAATCCTAGCACTCTGGGAGACTGAGGTGGGAGGATCCATTAAGCTCAGGAGTTCAAGATCAGCCTGAGTAAGAGTGAGACCCCATCTCCACTAAAAACAGAAAAACTGGCTGGGTGTAGTGGCGGGTACCTTTAGTTCTAGCTATGGAGAGGCTGAGGCAGGAGGATGGCGTGAGCCCAGTAGTTTGAGGTTGCTGTGAGCACTCTGCCCTGGGCAACAAACAACAACTCTGTCTCACAAAAACAAGAAAAGTCAAAAAGTTTTAAAAAGTAAAAAGTAAGAAATTTATAGTAAGCTACACTTAATTTGTTATGAAGAAATTTTTCAATTGAGCATAGCCTAAGTGTACAATGTCTACAAAATCCATAGTAGTATATGCAGTGTCCTAGGCCTTCACATTCACTCACCACTCACCACCTGAACTCACCCAGAACAACCTCTAGTCTTGCAAGCTCCACTTACAATAAATGCTCTATACAAGTGTATCTTGCATAGGGCATTTATCCTTTGTATTTCTACTGTCCCTCTCCTAAGTTTGGATACACAAATACTGGCCAAGGTGGAGGACTGCTTGAGCTCAGAAGTTCCAGACCTTGCTCAAGACCAGCATGACCAAGAGTGTAACCCCATATCTACTAAAAATAGAAAAACTAGCCAATGTTGTGGAGGGCACCTGTAGTCCCAGCTACTCAAGAGGCTGGTGCAGGAGGATCGCTTGAGCCCAGGAGTTTGAGGTTGCTGTGAGCTATTACACTATGGCACTCTACTGAGAACAAGAGAATGAGACTTTGTCTCAAAAAAGAAGAAAAAAAAGAAAAGAAAAAATAGGTACACAAATACTTACCATTGTGTTACAATGCATTCAGTATTCAGCACAATAACATTCTATACTCGTTTGCAGCCTAGGAGCAGTAGGCTACACCACAGAGCACCTAGTGCATGCCTTGGTGTGTACTAGACTATACTATTTAGGGTCGTGAAAGTATACTCTATGATGTTTGCATATTGAAATCACCTAATGACATATTTCTCAAAACATATCCCTGTTGTTAAGTGATGCATGACTGTACCTGTTGGCCAATTTTATGTTTCCTTTCAAGAAATGTCTATTGAAGTCTTTTGCTCGTTTTTTAAAAATTGGTTGTTTCCTTGTAATTGAGATGAGTTCTGGATAGTTAACACCTTATTAGCTGTGTAGTTTGCAAATTATTTTCTGAAGATTGTCACTCTGTTGATTGTTTCTTTATTGTACAGAAGCTTTTTAATATGATGTAACTATGTTTGTCTGTTTTTGCTCTTGTCACCTGTGCTTTTGAGGTCATATCTAAAAACTCATTGCCCAGACCAATGTTATAGAGCTTTCTCCCTATGTTTTTCTTCCAGCAGTTTTATAGTTTGGGGTCTTACATTTAAACTTCAATCTATTTTTGAGTTGATTTTTGTATATGGTGAGAGATAAGGGTCTAATTTCACTCTTCTGCATGTGGATATCCAGTTTTCCCAACACTTTTCATTGAACAGACTGTCCTTTTCGCACTGTGTGTTCTTGGTATCTTTTAGACAGGTTGGCTATAAAAGCATAGTTTTATTTTTGGGCCTTCTATTCTGTTCCAGTGGTGTCCATGTCTGTTTTTATCTAGTACCATACTGTTTTGTTTACAATATCTTTGTATTATATTTCGAAGTCAGGTAGTATGATCGGTTCAGCTTTGTTCTTTTTACTCCATTGCTTTCGTTATTCAGGGGCTTTGTGGTTCCACATACATTTTAGGATTTTTTCCCCTACTCGGTGTGAAGAATGTCATTGGGATTTTCATAGGGATTGTACCGTATCTGTAGACCAAAAAGTATGGACACTTTAACAATATTAATTCTTCCAACCCATTAATGTGGGATATCTTTCCATTTATTTGTGTCTTCTTTAATTTCTTTCATCAGTATCTTACAGTTTTCTTTTCTTTTCTTTTTGCAGTTTTTGGCTGGAGCTGGTTTGAACCTGCCATCTCCGGCATATGGGGCCAACACCCTACTCTGTTGAGCCACAGGCACCAAGCCAGTATCTTATAGTTTTCAATGTAGAGATATTTCACCTCCTTGGTTAAATTTATTTCTAAGTATTTTATTTTTATAGCTATTGTAAATAAAATTGTTTTCTTGATTTCTTTTTCAGATATCTTGCTATTAGTATATAGAAATGCTACTGATTTTTGTATGTTGACTTTTTACTCCACAACTTTACTGAATTTGTTAGGTTTAATGAGTTTTGGTAGAGTCTTTAAGGTTTTTTATATATAAAATCATGTTGGCTGCAAGCAGATACCTTTTAACTTCTTCCTTTCCAATTTACATGCTTTTTATTGCTTTGGCTAGAACTTCCAGTGCTATTTTGAATAGAAGTGGCAATAGATTGTTTCAGATCTTTCTTAGAGGAAAAGCTTCCAACTTTGTCCCATTCACTATGGGTTGTTATATAGGGCCTTTTTCATGTTGAGGTACATCCCTTCTTTACCTGTTTATTGAGAGTTTTTATAATGAAGGGATATTGAATTTTGTCAGATGTTTTCTATGCATCTATTGAGATGATCACATGGTTCTTGTCCTTCCTTCTGCTACTGTGATATATCACATTTACTGATTTGCATAAGTTAAACCAGACTTGCATCCCTGGGATGAATCCCACTTGATTGTGGTGAATAATCTTTTTAATGTGTTGTTGAATTTGATTTTTTAGTGTTGAGAATTTTTTCATCTTTGTTCATCGGGGATATTGGCTTGTAGTTTTTGTTATTGTTTGATGTACTTATACTCATTTTTTTTTTTTCAGACAGTCTCACTTGGTCACCCTTGGTAGAGTGCCGTGGCATCTTAGCTCAGAGCCACCTCAAACTCTTGGGCTCAAGTGATCCTCTTGCCTCAGCCTCCCAAGAAGCTGAGACTACAGGCGCCCGCCATAATGCCTGGCTGTTTTTTAGAGACAGGATATTGCTCTGGCTTAGGCTGGTCTCGAACTGGTGAGCTCAGGCAGTCCACCCATCTTGGCCTTCCAAGTGCTAGGATTATAGATGTGAGCCACCTATACTCATTGTTTTTAGAAGTACTTATTATTATACTATTTTAGAAGTCTGCTTGTGAACAGAGACTACCTATTTAAAGGCAAATATTTTTCCTGAACTACTTCTGTTTTCGTCATCATCTTCTTATTTTGTCTGTGCCTAATACATTCTATATCCTAAACAGGCTTTTTTCTCCTATGCCTTTTGAGAAAATCACTAGGGTTTTATCTCTGATAGAGCTCCAAAAATTCACATTTCTTTAGAGAACTATGAAGACACTGCCACAATATTCAATGAAGTAGAAATTTCCCAAAGCCTCTGTGTTTTCCAAATCTAATTTCTTTAGCAGTTTAGAACTGACAAAGGTTGTAATAACAAAGAACAAAATAAAGTCAAGAAAATAACCTCTGAATTTTTTTTTTTTTTTTTTTTTTGTATTGAGACAAGTTCACTCTGTCACCCCAGGTGGAGTACTGTGATATCATTATAACTCATAGCAAAGTCAAACTCTTGGACCCAAGCAATCCTCCTGCCTCAGCCTCCTGAGTAACTGCGGCTACAGGTGTCTGCCACTACACCTTTTTTCTTTTCTTTCTATTTTTAGTAGATGGGGTCTCAACCTTGCTCAGGCTGGTCTTCAACTTCTGAGCTCAGGCGATCTACTTAGGCCTCCCAGAGTGCTAGGATTATAGGCATGAACCACACCAATCTCTGAATCTTAGTCAAAGAGGAAACTACATAATTAATGTTTGTTTTTGTTTGTTTGCTTTTTGAGACAGAGCTGTTGTTCTAGGTAGAGTGCCGTGGCATCATAGCTCTCAGCAACCTCCAACCCCTAGGTTTAAGCGATTCTCCTGCCTCAGCTTCCCAAGTAGCATCCGCCACAACACCCAGCTATTTTTTTTTTTTTTTGGTTGTAGTTCTCGTTGTTTGGCAGGCCCAGGCTGGATTCGAACCCGCCAGCTCTGGTGTATGTGGCTGGCGCCTTAGCCGCTTGAGCTATAGGCGCCAAGCCAACAGTTAACATTTTTTTAAGTAAGTAGAATTTGTATACTCTAAAATATAAAGTATAGATAGCATAGTATAGTAAGTACATAAACCAGTGACATGGTTATTTATTAATGTTATCAAATGTATGTAATATACATAATTGTATGTGCTATACTTTTATACAACTGAAAGTGCAAGCTTGTTTACCTCAGCATCACCATGAACACGAAGTACATTATGCTGCCACGTTAGGGTGACTGTAATGGCCCAAGGAGGTAAGAATTTTTTAGCTCCATTATAATCTTATGGGACCACTGACGTATGGGTGGTCTGTCAAGTCATTGTGTGATGCATGACTGACTGTATGAAAAAAAGCTCAACCCCACTAATTATCTTTCCTTTTTTTTTGGCCGGGGCTGGGTTTGAACCCACCACCTCTGGTATATGGGGCTGGCGCCCTACTCCTTGAGCCACAGGCACCACCTTTCCTGTTTTTTTAGACAGAGTCTCACTTTACTGCCCTCGTTAGAGTGGCATGGCATCATAGCTCACAGCAAACTCAAACTCTTGGGCTTAAGAGATTCTCTTGCCTCAGCCTCCTGGGACTACAGGCGCCTGCCACAAGTCCTGGCTAGTTTTTAGTGACAGGATCTTGCTTTTGCTCAGGCTGGTCTCAAACTTGTGAGCTCAGGCAGTCTACCTGCCTCAGCCTCCCAGAGTGCTAGGATTATAGGCGTGAGCCACTTTGCCTGGCCACTGATTATCTTAGAAATTAAAATCAAAACCACAGGCTCTGCGCATGTGGCTCAAGCGGCTAAGGCGCCAGCCACATACACCTGAGCTGGTGGGTTCGAATCTAGCCCGGGCCCACCAAACAACAATGACAGCTGCAACCAAAAAATAGCAGGATGTTGTGGCGGGCGCCTGTAGTCCCAGCTACTTGGGAGGCTGAGGCAGGAGAATCACTTGAGCTCAGGAGTTGGAGGTTGCTGTGAGCTGTGAAGTTACAGCACTCTACCCAGGGTGACAGATTTAGGCTCTGTCTCAAAAAAAAAAAAAGAAAAAGAAAAGAAAAAAAATCAAAACCACCGTGAAATCTCACCTCACTTCTGTTAGAATGGTTATTATCAAAAAGACAAAAGATAACAGATGTTGCTGAGGATGTTGAGAACAGGGAACACCTATATACTGTTGGTTGATGGGAATGTAAATTAGTACAGCCATTATGGAAAACAGTATCTCCAGAGGTTCCTCAAAGTACTAAAAATAGAACTAGTAGAGGATCCAGCAATTCCTCTCCTGGGGTTATATTTAAAGGAAATGAAATCAGTGAGTTGGAGAGAGAACACTTCCATGTTTATTGTGGTGGTATTTGTAATAGCTAAGATAGAGCATCAACCTGTCTGTCAATGAATGAATGGACAAAGAAAATGTGGTCTTTATATGTGATGGCTATTCAGCCATAAAAAGAATGAAATCCCACCAGTCATTTGCAACTACATGGAGGAACCTAGAGGACATTACACATAAAAAGACACCACCTGATCTTACTCATGTGGAATCTAAAAAAAGCTGTTTTCATGGAAGTGCAGAGTAGAATGGTGGTTACAGAGGCTGGGGGGTGGGGTGGGGAGATGCTGGTTAAAGCATGTGCTGCGTAATTTCAATAAGGAAGAATAAGTTCAAGAGATCTATTACTGTACATTATGGTGATCACAGTTAATGACAATATGTGATAATTATTGGAAAATGCAAAGATAGTGGATTCTTGCTGCAAAAGTAACTATGTGAGGTAATACATTTGTTAATTAGCTAAACTATTCCACAGTGTAGATACACTTCAAAACATTATGTACATGATAGATACAATTTTATCTGTTGATTTAAAAACAAAAAAGAAAAGGAACATCTCCAGCCCGCATATGGTTTTTTTAGCCCATTCTTTTTCTCTGACTCATCAGCTTATCTCTCTGCTTGTCAGGATCAGACACACTCTCTAGGAAGCAGCTCTCATCCTTTACTAAAAGCAGCCTAGAATCTACTGTCTTTAAACAAATTGCTTCAGGTGGTACAAGGGATATTGGGCTTCTTAGAAGCCACAGGGCAGGCCAGATGTAGCGTATTTGCTTCAAAAATCAGGAATTATTTTTTTGTTTGTTTTTGCATCCATCTTGCTAATTTACCCAGTAGCCAGATCAAACATTTGTTTGGGGCATTGACAAACCACACCTGCCAGAAAGTAAAATGAAATACCGAATAGTAATAAGATGTGTATATTTGGTGTTGGATATGCTTTTATTGTTATTGTTTTGTTTTGTTTTTGAGACAGTCTCTCTCTGTCACCTGAGTTTGGTGCCATGTTTTGTTTTTGAGACAGTCTCACTATGTCACCTGGGTTTGGTGCCATGATTTGTTTTTGAGACAGTCTTCCTCTGTCACCTGAGTTGGTGCCATGTTTTATTTTTGAGACAGTCTCCCTCTGTCACCATGGGTTTAGTGCCATGATATCATCACAGCTCACAGCAACCTCAAACTCCTGGGCTTGAACAATCCTCCTGCCTCAGCCTCTCAAGTAGCTGGAAATACAGGCACCCACCAGAAGGCCCTGCTTATTTTTCTATTTTTGGTAGAGACAGGGTCTTACTCTTGCACAGGCTGGTCGAGCTCCTGAGCTCAAGCGATCCACCTGCCTCACCTCAGCCTCCCAGGGGGCTGGGAGCACGGAGGAGAGCCACCGTGCTGGTCTCGTGTTGGGACCTGTTCGTATACCATGGCACCTGCTGCCAGATGGTCTCCCAGGTCTGTCCTCCTTAGAACTTTCTTCTCTAAGGACTTGTTTACTACTTTGTGCTTAGAATAAGGAACCCTAATTTATACATGTATACTCAGTTTGGATTAACATTTAGTTTGTTTACTTAAAAGTAGTGGTATGAGGGTTTTTTAATACGATGTTTTAAAAACTAGATTAAGTATTAATATTTTTAATTTTAAGTAGTAAGACTTAATTATTTGATCTTTGCTTTCTTTACTAAAAAAAAAAAAAAACTATTTTCCTGGTTTGAATGAGATGATTTGTGGGAGCCTTTGGCTTTGGTTAATATGAGTGCGATCAGCCGGGCACAGTGGCTCACGCCTGTAATCCTAGCACTCTGGGAGGCTGACGCAGGAGGATCGTCTGAGCGCAGGAGTTTGGGACCAGCCTGAGCAGGACTGAGACCCCGTCTCTAAAAAAATAGCTGGGCATTGTGGTGGGTGCCTGTAGTCCCAGCTACCTGGGAGGCTGAGGCAAGAAGATTGATTGAGCCCAAGAGTTTGAGGAGTATGAGTGCAATAAATGTTTGCTTTTATCACTGTAGCAGCCTGCCTCAATCTTAAAATGGTAATTAATAGGCTTTAAAATGAAGTGGCTTATGCTGGTTTAAAAATATGTTGTTTTAGGAATCTATTCTAAAGTAACATAAATCTGCTTACTATGCTTAATAGGCCTCTAGAGGATATAGAGAAGAGAAGCTAATTTATAGTTTCATGAGCAAAGTTCTCCTAAGATGAGGTCATGAACTTATTTAAAGTTGTAAGTTTTATGCTTCTAAATTTAGGTACTTTAGATCTCTTTTAGATATTTTAAAACAGTGCAAAAGTTCCTTCAGTCCACTTTGGCCCTGAAAACCTAAAATATAATTTATAACTACCTTTCAGATTTCATGGTAAGACCAAACTTCATTGTAATTTTTTTAAGGAGCTAAATTCTTAGACATTACTATTTGTGAACTCTGATCATTACACTGGAACTGAAAAACTTAAGGATGCAATTTGGTCAGGCCATGTTATGCCAAAATAATTCTGTTTTTATTTTATTTGTTTTGTTTTGTTTTGGTTTGGTTTGGGTTTTTTGAGACAGAGTCTTATTATGTCGCCCTTGGTAGAGTGCTGTAGTGTCACAGCTCACAGCAAACTCCAACTTTTGGGCTTAAGTGATACTTTTGCCTCAGCCTTCCAAGTAGCTGGGACTATAGGCGCCAGCTACAATGCCTGGCTATTTTTTGTTGCAGCTGTCGTTGTTTAGCTGTCCCTGGCCGGGTTTGAACCTGCCACCCTCTGTGTGTATGGCTGGTGCTGTAACCACTGTGATTCTGATTCTGACTCTACTTTTATGTAAACCTATGGTTTGTTCTTTCCTTGCCTCCATTTGGAGGAAGCTTTTAATCCTTCCAGATCAAAGGGTTTAATATATCTACCTATACATATATTATTTAAGCTCCACTTTCTTAACCACATTATTTAAATGAAATGTAACAGGAATAATAAAAGTGAGCATTTGCTGAATATTCAGCATGTACTGTTTTAAATACTTTACACACATCAACTCACTCTTCACAACTCTATGGTAAAGTACTATTTTTGTTCTCAGGGAGTAAGGCACAGAGGAAAGTAAGGCACAGAGAATCTGAATAACTTATTTCAGATAACGGAACTAGTAAAAGTCAGAGCCGAGATTTGAGTCTAGGCAATCAGGCTTCAGATTTCTTTAATCACTCTGCCTTTTATCACCTGTAGTACACATGTCCTCAGTATTGAATGCTCAAGAGAGCATTATGTAGGAAAGTCCATTGTTAGCAAATAGTAATAATAAATATATGCCAGCTGCGACTACTGCATAGCACTTTATGTAGGTATAAATGCTGTCCATACATCGCACATACACATGTCTAAGATAGTTTCATATTTAGATCCCATTTAGGCTTTTGACCCTAGATATGAGAAGAGCATAGAAAATTTAATTTTAGCCATTTTGATGCATTAGTAATTGTTTCCATGTAATTCTTGGCACCAGTAGCTGTTCTTTCTATTGCACTGTAAGTCTGGGGCCAGGAGTCTGAGAGTGTCTGGAGAGTTTTAGAGTTCTATTCTCTAAGTTGATGAGGGAGTCAGTCTCGTTGCCATTCAGTAAATCAGTATGTTGGGTGTTTTCCTGGTGAGAAGCCAGTTAATTATCATATCCGACTAATTTGGAACCAGCTTTACTATTTTTTTTTTTTTTTTCTTTTTTTGAGACAGAATCTCACTATGTCGTCCTGGGTAGAGTGCTGTGGTATCACAGCTCACAGCAACCTCAAACTCTTGGGCTTAAGCGATTTTCTTGCCTCAGCCTCCCAAGTAGCCTTGGTGCATGTAACCAGTGCCGTAACCTCTGTACTATGGGCGCTGAGCTGGCTTTACTATTTTTTTAAATTATGGGGAAAAAATACCTCCTAACTTAAAATTTACTGTGTTAACCATTTTTTACATGTACAGTTCAGTGGTGGTAAGTATATTCACATTGTTCTGAAACAGATCTCCAAAACCTTTTTATCTTTCAAATCTGAAATCTTAACCCCTTCCTGTTTCCCCTTACCCCAGCTCCTAATAACTACCATTCTACTTTTCTGTTGCTATGAATTTGACTTGATACCTTCTGTAAGTATTCATTTAGCCTAATGTCCTCAAGATCCATCCATTTTGTAACATGTGACAGGACTGCCTTTTTTTGGCTGAATAACATTCCATTTTATGTATATAGTACATTTTGTTTATCTTTACTGATTTTTTTTTTTTTTTTGAGACAGAGTCTCACTGTGTTTCCCTTGGTAGAGTGCAGTGGCATCACAGCTCACAGCAACCTCAGATTCTTGGGCTTAAGCGATTCTCTTGCCTCAGCCTCCCAAGTAGCTGGAACTACAGGCATAGCACTCTACCCAGGGCAATAGATTGAGACTCTTGTCTCAAAAAAAATTTTTTTAGAGTTAGAAGTTTCGACTTCTATAAAGATAATGTTCATTTTGTAGTACCTTAAAAACATATTAGGACAGTAAATGAAACACATCTCAGTTAGAATACAAAATGATGCTCTAAATTCTATAAATAGGAAATTCAAGATAGGAGTGGGGGGGGGGGGAGATTAGCCAGAGCATTGTTTTTCAAAAGGCAAAGAACCCTAATTTTAATTTAACTGATTACTAGAAGTATTATTAAAATAGGCTGTTAAGGCTCAGCGCCTATAGCATGGTGGTTATGGCACCAGCAACATGCACCGAGGGTGACAGGTTTGAGCCCAGCTTGGGCCAGCTAACAATGACAACTGCAACAAAAAAATAACATTTTTTTATGCATTGTGGTGGGCGCCTATAGTCCCAGCTACTTGGGAGGCTGAGGCAAGAGAATCGCTTAAGCCCAAGAGTTTGAGGTTGCTGTGAGCTGTGACATCACAGTACTCTACCAGGACGACATAGTGAGACTCTGTCTCCAAAAAAAAAAATAGGCTCTTAAAACACCTCTGTATAATTAAGAATGACTCAATTATGATATTTGCTTTGCTTTCAAGAGGGAAATTTTTTAGAGTATGAAATTTGGCCATTTATATTTACAACACCAGAAACAGTGACCTACTTACCCCCCTGTTATTTAGATTATAGATTTCAGTTTATGCTCTCCACATAAAAAAAAGGATTTGTGGTAACAATATCTCTTTAGAATTTTTCTCTTTTTTTAACCTGGCTCAACACTGACATACACCTCTTTAGAATTGTAACAGATAGTAGATATAGAAATAATAGTCATACATGGCTAATTCTGTTACCGTATATACTCGAGTATAAGCCGAGTTTTTTCGGCACAAAATTTGTGCCGAGTTCGGGTTTTCCAGCACAAATTTTGTGCCGGAAAAAACTCAGCTTATACTCGAGTATATACGGTACTAATAATTGATATTTTCGATTGATATTCTCAAGGTAAAAGTAAAATATAACTCTAGTGATTTTTGCAGTGTGTTAGTCACATTGCTTAAAAAAAAGACTAAATGGGAAGGAAACTACTTAAGAAACCAAAATATGGACCAACTAACACTACATGTTTCATTTCTGTATCTGTTCTCATTTAGCACAAATGAGTTTAAAAAAAATCAAAGTGATTCTCTGCCTCTATAAACCTTTTTTATGCCTGCCTTAAAAAAATAGAAAGAATAGATAAATGAAGGTAAAAGGTTTTTTATTCTTATTTGATCAAATAGAAAACCATTTGTTCAAAATAATAGCAGGAAAAAGAATAAAAACAATATTATGTACTGATACATGCAAAAAAATTAAAGTGAAATACCCTACATCTTTATTCAAGTGTTCAGTTATATACATATATAGAGAGAGAGGTGTTTTTGTTTTTTTTTTTTGGAGACAGGGTCTCACCCTGTCACCCTGGGTAGAGTGTCATGGCATCGTAGCTCACAGCAACCTCAAACTGCTGGGCTCAAGTAGTCCTTTTTCCTTAGTCTGGAACAGCTGGGACTACAGGCACCTGCCACAATGCCCAGCTATTTTTTTTAGTAGAGACAGGGTCTGGCTTTTGCTCAGGCTGGTCTTGAACTCCTGAGCTCAAGCGATCCATCAACCTCAGTCTCCCAGAGTTCTGGGATACAGATGTGAGCCACTGCACCCAGGCAGTATACAATGTTCTTATTTTCTTGTTTTCCACCTTACAATATTTGAAGTATTTTTTAAAACACTTTTCCTTCTGCAGAAGAAACAAGGTATTTTGAGAATTCTGTCTTAATATCCAGAAATCAAGATAGTTTTCATTTTTCTGTTTAATGTGTTAGTGGATTTTCATTGTGAACCTTGAAATTAAACTAGGTAATACAGAGATTTGATTTCTCAGGCAGCAGAATCGAAAGAGCAGTCTGCTATATTGTGAATTCACATTTTTAATTCCTTTATTAACTGTGTTGAATGCAGGCCTAGTAGCTCTGTGACATCTGCGGCCACTGTGACATCATAACCCTATCCCAAGGGAACCTAGCGATGGATTGGAGCTGGTCTAGTAGGTGCTAATTACATGCTGTGTTACTACATTGTGAGGTTTTCCCAGTTATAAGTGTCACTATAGGATTTGTTTTAAATTGCAAAGCCAAGTGAGGCTGTCAGTTGCATCATCTTAACTTACTTCAGGTTAAGTACTGTCTGTAGTGGGGTGTTCAGTGGATGTGGTGGCATCAGCATAATCTATGTTTCAGGCATCCTATAGAAGAGGATTATTCTTCAGGGGATCTGGAAAAAAAGGTAAATTATGTCTACTGTTAATTCATCCTACACTCTTTTAAAGCCTCATAAAAATACATCTATTTTATTATTTTAATTTGTTTTTTTCAGCATTGCCTACTTCATTATTGGAATGTGATGAATATATTTGTAGCTCTTTCTATGACTGTCTTCTTCCCTTCATTAAGGCTTTTTGCACAATGTTCCTTTTCTGAGAAGTTATCTGTGACAAAAATAGCCTCCTTCCATGCTCAGCCTCCTTTGTCACTCTCGAGTCCTTCATCCTGCTTTGTCTTCCTTTTTATGAATTAAGCACCCCCCCCCCCCAAGATTATTTGTTTTTGGTTTTTTTTCCTGTTTTTCTGTTTCCTTCTGGTCTGGGAGGGCAGAGACTTTCCTTGTTCAGTGCTGTATTTCTATTGTCTAGACTCGTCCTTGGCAGGCTCTGGGTAAATATTTGCTCAGTGAATGAAAGAATGAGTTAATTCATAAATATGACATTCATATTGTAGTTCAAGTGAACTTGAGTTTGTCTCCCTGTAAGAACAGTTCTTTTAGGTAAGACTTTTTAACTAACCCCTTTCTGTTTCCAGAGCTGCTTTAGAACCCTACTTGTTCTTTGATTACAAATAAAGTAATTATAATATTCCTTTCTTTTTTTTTTTTGGCCGGGACTGGGTTTGAACCCACCACCTCTGGCATATGGGGCTGGCCCCTACTCCTTTGTGCCACAGGCACCGCCTATAATATTCTTTGTAGATTCTTCTTTGTCAGTGTTACTTGAATCTTTATTTCCTGTCTGAGCTATAACCCAGTAATCCATCCCATAACTCTCCTTGCCTGTTAAACATTTCTACCAGGTTGCCCTACTATTGCTTTAAACCTAGCCTGCCTAAAACTGAGCCAATGCCTTACAAAAAACAAAAAAATGCTTCTTTATTGCCCTGCTTTTGGGGACACTTGAGTGTGCGACTAAATCATTGCTCTGTTCCTTCTCTGCCATCTGTTTGCCATACTCTCCTTTGTGGGCAGTCACATATTCAGTGTAGCCCATGAAGAATTGAGTGATATAATAATAATGTTGAGATGGCAAGGGTAGGGAGCCATATGAATTTTTTAATGAATAATAATTGCAAAGTTTAACTTGTTAACTTGACTAATAGAGTTATAGGCATAATGCTGGTCACTTACCAGTTTTGGCAAAAGCAGAGCAAATATAGAATGACAGTTCTCAGATCTAAGGGTTTTCTTCTTTAAAAGGATACACCTTTTAAATCCAAATTCTAGGGTATGTCATTTGTGTGGGTTCTCAGCCTTCATCGTAGCAGTTTAATGGAAAGATTGTCTCATGAAGTTTTGTACTGCGCAGAGTTTGGACATACAGAAGTTTCCTGGTACTTATAGAGTTTATGTAAGTCATCTCCAGACTGTAGGACTATGCTTTGTGTTAGTGGGTGTGGCTCTCTTTCCGCAGAACGTATTCTTCACACTAAGACATTTTTAGTAGAACTATTGTTAAGTCTAACAATTGTACTTGAAAGATAGTTAAAGCAACTTAAAGCATGATCTGTACCTATCCAAAGCCCATGAATGTTTGTTGAATTGTTTTTCAGTTCTTCAAAACAATCTGAAATTTTTGAAGCTGAGACATTTCCCCACAGAAAGTGAATGTGAGCCCTACCTGCTACCTTGATCCATATGTGCAGATTGTGAGAATACTTGTAGTACTCTTGGGTTTCCCCCCTATAGTTTCAAGTTCATTGTCTTCAGAATTTTATTCTATTTTTTAAAGTAAAAAATTGAGAACTGCAGGTATCTGACAAGGTATTTTTGAGAGCTCCTTAATTATAAAAATTAGTCTTTTGATTTGAGAAAATATAATGTCTTAAAATTTTCTACCATCCAGCCATGTGACTGCACTTTATAAAAAGGGAAGGATGCCAGAGACAGTGGCTCATGCCTATAATTCTAGCACTCTGGGAGGCCTAGGTGGTTGGATTGCCTGAACAAAGCAATTAGAGACCTGAGCAAAAGCAAGACCCTGTCTCTACTAAAAAAATAGAAAAACTAGCCAGGTGTTGTGATGGGCGACTGTAGTCCAAGCTACTTAGGTGACTAAGGCAAGGGGATCACTTGAGCCCAAGAGTTTGAGGTTGCTGTGAGCTATGATGCCATGGCACTCTACCCAGGGCAACAGAGTGTGACTCTGTCTCTAAATAAATAAATAAGGCAAGGAAAATCAAGGATCTATACCCTCCTCACGTTGCTCTAGCTTGTCTGTGCACACGCTGGGAGGTAAAGGGAAGAGCCTTGGAACACAGCATCTTCTGACAAGCGGGGTCATGAATCTGGGCATAAAATTTATATCCCTCTTTCCTAAACTGATGTGATGGAAGCTGGACCGTTATGTCTTGTCTTTCTGTTAAAAATCTTTGGCCATTTTTCCTTTTGCTTTATTTGAGTTATAAAGTATAATTTATATTTTGTCTGATGCAGGAACGCTCTGTCAGGGTCCAGGATATGGTTATTTTGGCTGTATATTGGAGCTGAAATCTCAGCCTGTTTGATCACTCTATTCTTTAAGCTGAAAGCCAAGGTGTGGGGGCTATATTTGCAGAGGGCTGTTTTCCAGGTGTGGTATGCAGAGCCCAAGGGGGAGGAGATTCTGAGTACCCTTTCAGGAGGTTTTCTAGGACAAAACTGTTTTTACACCAATGCTAAGATGTTACTTTCTTTTTTCTCTGTGTTGACATTTGCACTGATTGCGCAAAAATAATGAGGGTGTGTAAACTGTTGGTGGCTTAGCTTGAATCAATCAAGACGATGGTACCAGACTCTACTAGTCATATCCTTCACTGCCGTTCATTTGCAGTTAACAACAACAACAAAAGTCAATTTCTCATAAGAATATCCTTGATGAAACAGTACAAGTGACATTATTAATTGCCTTAAATCTCAACCCTGAGTACATATTGTTGTAATGTTCTTTATCATGAAGTGGGGTGCTCACGGGAAGTCCTGCTCTGTGCTGAAAAACCATGGTGTTGTGGAAGAAAAGCACTGTGTAATTGTTTGAGTGACAAGATAAATTAGCTCCGTGTTTTTCCACAGGACAGAATTTTTCTCAAAAGAATGACTAATTGGCAAACTATGGCTATTCAAACTTGACATTTTCTCAAAGACAAATGAAGTGAGCCTGTCACTTCAAGGAAAACAACTGACAGTGTTTATTTTCAATGGTATAAAGTCAAGCTTTTAAGCCAAAAATTTAAAATTTGGAAAATCTGCATTAACCATTGTAAGCTTGCCAATAATTGTAGAGTTTTTGATGAGGTTGTGGAGATTCACTAAAGTGATTTCTGATAGATGGTATGGCATGAGGTGTCAGTGTCAGCATCTAGGAGATCTACTCTGAGTCAGAGAGCCAGTATTTCCCAAATGACTTGCTGCATGAGGTGACAAAAGTTTGCATGGGTGAAAGATACTCAAAGTACAAGATAGGCTGGGCTTGGTGGCTCACGCCTGTAATCCTAGCACTCTGGGAGGGCAAGGCAGGTAGATCATTTGAGCTCAGGAGTTCAAGACCAGCCTAAGCAAGAATGAGACCCTATCTCTACAAAAAATAGAAAAAAATTAACTGGCTGTTATGGCAGGCGTCTATAGCCCCAGCTACTTAGGAAGATGAGGCAGGAGGATCACTTGAACCCAGAAATTTGAGGTTGCTGTGAGCAAGGCTAATGCCACGGCCCTCTATCCTAGGGTAACAGAGTGGGACTCGGTCTCAAAAAACAATGACAAAAAACACCGTACAAAATAGATCAATGAATTTTAATGTAACTGATATGATTTCAGATTCCATGTTGCAGCTTACCTTTATGAAATATCCACTTGGCTGAGAGTAATGGCTTATGCCTTATAACTCCAGCACTTTGGGAGGCCAAAGTGGGAGGATCGCTTGAGTCCAGGAGTTCAAGACCAATCCAGGCAACATAGTGAGACTGCCTCTAAAAAAAATAAAAATATTAGCCAGATGTGGTAGGGTGCGCCTGTAGTCCTGTCTTCTCTCAGGGCTGAGGCAGGAGGATTGCTTAAGCCTAGGAGTTGAAGGTTACAGTGAGCTTTGATTACACTACTGCACTCTAACCTGGCAAAGAGGGAGACCCAGTCTCTGAAAAAACAAACAAACAAACAACAACAACAACTAAACAACACAATAACAGCAACAAAAAAGAACTACCTGTCAGGCTGGTGTGATGGCTCACACCTGTAATCCTAGCACTTTGGGAAGCTAGGGTGAGAGGACTGCTTGAGGCAGGAGTTTGAGATTAGTCTGGGTAGCATAGTGAGACCCGGTGTATACAAAAAAGTTTAAAAATTATCTGGATGTAGTGGCATGTGTCTGTAGTCCCAGATACTTGGGAGGCTGAGTGAAGAGGCTCACTTGAGCCTGGGAGTTTGAGGTTGCAGTGAGCTATGATCATGCCACTGTACTCTAGCCTAGGCAACAAAATGAGACTGTGTCTCAAGGAAAAAAGAAAAATTGAAAGAAAGAAACCATTTGGCTGGGCATGGTGGCTCATGCCTGTAATCCCAGCACTCTTGGAGGCAGAGGTGGGTCTATTGCTTGAGCTCACGAGTTCAAGACCAGCGTAAGCAAAAGCAAGACCTTGTCTCTACTAATCATAGAAAAACTGAGGCAAGAGGATAGCTTGAACCTGAGTTGGAGGTTGCTGTGAGCTATGATGCTACAGCACTCTACTGAGGGCGACAGCTTGAGATTCTGTCTCAAAAAAAAAAAAAGAGAAGAAAAGAAAGAAACCATTTGTTGAGTTTTGGTGTTTTAACAAAGAATAATATTCGTGTTTTTCTGAAAAAGCTATTATAATACTCTTCTTTTTTCTAATCACATGTCTGTGTAAGGCGAATTTTCTTCACATGCCAACTAAAGCAACAGATCATAACAGATTGATTGCTGAAGTAGATAGGAGAATCTCACTGTCTCAGTTATGCCAGACATCAAAAGAATTTGTAAAAAATGTACAACAGTGCCAGCTTTCTCATTACACTTTTTTGTTTCGGAAAATGTAATTATTTTCATAAATATTATTTATGTTAGCATGTATGGATTTATTCTTGTTATTTTTAATGAGTTACTGTTTAAAAAATGTCTCAATTTGGCTAGACATGGTGGCTCATGCCTGTAATCCTAGCCCTCTGGGAGGTAGAGGCGGGTGGATCACCTGAGCTGACAGGTTCGAAACCAGCCTGAACTAGAGCAAGACCCATCTCTAAAAAAATAGACAGGTGTTGTGGTGGGTGCCTGTAGTCCCAGCTATTTGGGAGGCTGAGACAAGAGAGTTTCTTGAGCCTAAGAGTTTGGTGTTGCTGTGCACTATGACGCCACGGCACTCTACCAAGGGTGACAAAACAAAATAAGGCTCTGTCTCAAAAAAAAAAAAAAAATCTCAACTTTAATTTCTAACATGGTAAATATCAAGAGATTATAACCACTGATGTGCTGAAGCTGGGTTGTACTGGCTTGTGAAAGCCATTTATATCATATTTTTCCAACCTTCTGTCCATTGGTAGCTTGAAATGGCCATAATTACATGGCAAATACGCGTATCAGCAAAGGCTACAAATCAGGGTGCCCCCTTCCAAAATCTGTTAAATGTTTATCAGTACTCTACTTAAACTAAGTCACAAACGTAAGCTCTTTAGGATCGTCAATAATTTTTAAGAGAATAAAGATGTCTTAATTAGTGATGTAGGGAAAGGGGTATCTTTGGTAATAGGCAGCATGAAGGTGGGTGCCTTTTTGTATTTCATACAGAGTTGCCTTTTGTGCTAGGAACATGTGTAGGTTAAATCCAGTGCCTTTTAACTAGTAGTTGTTAAATGTTCTGGTTCCATGTGAGGTGGCCTTTTTCTTTCCACCTAAACTCTAGGGGGAGGGTATTACTCAGGGGACGATGGGCTGAGTCTGCCCCTCGGGCTGCATATTGGTTTCCTCTGCCCTGGTTTCTCACTTCTGTTCAGCGGTTATCCAGGGTCAGATCAAGGGCTGGCTCCAGCTCCAGCTTGTACACAAAGCCTTCACTTACTGTTCAGGCCCATACCGATCTTTCCATTCTGTACTTCTGTGATATTCATTGCTATAAAATGGAGCAATTAGCTCTACACTCTGTGGTGTGCTATTGTTTCTTAGGTGTGTGTTTGGTTAGTTCTACTTTCCACCCATTGTACTAGGAGCACTGCACCAATGCTCAGCACACAGGTTCTCTTCCATGGGTAAAAGATTTGTAACTTTTGGATTGTCAAAGACATTTGCTTTCCAAGGGAATGACAATGCAAATGAGTCTTCTAGTTCTTTTTATAAACCCAGTGCTTAATAATTCTTTCAAAGTATTAGTGTAAGTAGGTTAGAACTCACTCGTGTTCCTCCAGGTGCGTTCACACACAGACTGCCTTCAAAATTTATTTTAGATCCTGTAGTTCTATTTCCACTCCTAATAGAAACTAGTGGCTTACTTCATTTCCAGGTTTTTGGACCTTTTGGAGTTAAGTCAAAATGAATAGTGACTCTTAGTAAAATGAGATAAAGTTTCTAAAATTATACTAACTTAGAGGACAGAGTTGTTTGCTAACTAGAAAATGTAGCAGGGTTGAGTCCAGGGGAGTGGAGGTATTGTTTTTTGCTGGTGGGGATCTCTCTGTTAGAAAGCATCAAAGTTGCTAGGAGATGACATGTTTTCTCTTATCTCTGCCCAAGCTAAGTGGTAGTTGTGGCCTTTCCTCTGGATGCTTCTTCTGATGGAGACTAAAAGTCTTAGGAAGCCTCACCAGCTCCAAGGCATGAGCTTTCTCTGGGGTAGAGACACTAAGGGCTTAAAAGCTCCTGGAATTTCTTTGGCCTGTGCCTTTTTTGTGATTACCAGGGCATGAAAGTAGCTGCAATTTTTATCATTATAGAGAAAAGCATCAGCTTACCTCTAGAGCAATACTAGAAAATCATGTGTCAAACATTTCATTTTTAAAAAAATAATTCACCATATTTAAGGTCTACCTCCAATTTCTCTAAAGAAGTTGTACTCTGGCCTAAAAAGGCATCACCTTTAGTAGTGGTGTGAGGTTGTAGTGAGGTAGTTAAACTGCTTTGGAACATTGTGCTTAGAACATTCTCAGCCACCGAAGCATGGGCACTGCGAGTGAGGAGCATGTGTTCTTTAATATCTGTCACATCAGAGAATGACTGTTCCACCACAGTGATCACCTCCCCATGGTGAGTATCCCAGCTCATTTGTCGTTTCTCAGAAGCAGGAAAAAGGAAAGAGAAATAGGCCAATCATAACAATGAGTGGTATTTCTGAAGAATAAACAAAAACAACCCCCAAAAGTCCAGCTTTAATCCTTAATAATGATCATTTTTGCAGGTTTCTGTAGCTGGATCAGGCACCGGAAGAGGCTCCCCTGCTGTAACTCTAGTGCAATTACCCTCGGGCCAAACTGTGCATGTCCAGGGAGTAATTCAGACACCACAGCCATCGGTCATTCAGTCACCACAAATACAAACTGTTCAGGTTAGCTTTCTTCCTGGATGATTTGTCTTTGACTTTTTTGAGCTTTCCTGTTTGTTTTACCCTTCTATTCATTTATCATCATTTTTCTTTACATAGCTCTTATGCTGAAATCTTTTTATTCGATATTTGGAAGAATTTCTTCTTTACATATAAAGTGCATTGTGCCCTGCTAGGCACATAGCTTGGACCTAAGATGTGCAATTTTGTTATCAGCTCTTATTCTGCAGAATGAGTAATTGCCAGATGGACAGTTCATGTTGTCTTCAAGTTGTGGTTCTGAGCTCAAAATGAGGTTTATTCAGCCAAGCTCTCCATTAGTGCTTAAAAATACTTTAGGGGTTCTTTGGAGAAGATGTCTGATAAACACAGTAATATAAAGATTAGAGAATTGATGTTGTTTTCATGAATACATTAGTAGGTAGATAGAAATATGTTTATTTTAAATTCAGTGTATATAATCCTTAGAAAGTAACATAACCTTGTCCCTTTGGTGTTTGTATGTCACGTATCTCTCTCACACTATACGTATCTCTCTCAGACTATACTTGGCTTCTGTAGATCTGATTATTAGTGTGCTTGTGATCCAGAGATGTCTTTTACTGGTTGTTATTATCAAGGTTGGTCGCAAACCTTTAACATATCTTGAAGGTAAAACATTTCTTTCTTCCATAGATTTTATTATGTGGGCATTTTTTAAAGTATGCTTTTCTTTCTGACTTTATTTCTGTTCCTTTTTTAGATCACTTTGTCATTATTCTTTAAATGGTATAATTATTTGAAGTGAAGTGCTGAGGAAAGTGTAGATACACATATACTCAGGCTTGTCCTTTTCCTGCATGTCTGAGTACAGTATATCCCAGAAAAAGAAGGAGGGCAGCACTGTGATATTTGAACTGAGAAATCCACATACAAGTATTAAAGCTCGGCTGTCTTTTCAGCTCAGGTGTCTTTGCCTGTGTTGCTCAGAAGCGTAAGAGTAATTCTCATCATTGCTCTTTTTTTTTTTTTCTTTTATTGGTAATGACCCTTGATGCCAACTCTTTCTGACACTAATTATTAAACATGAAAGTTCTTCCACTCACTTCCTTGTATTACGACTTTTGTTGGGGTGTAGATATTTCTGCTTAGGTTTTGTTTTGTTTTTTTCAGTCTTACAGATGTCTTTCAGGTCTTCTTTGTTTCTTTTAATTTAGCTGGTATTAGCAGACAGTGTTATATTTAATAGCCCTTTTTAATTTTGTTCAGCGAATGAATCAGTTGTCTTTGTAAAGATCGATGCCATGGATCTGGTCTTAGAATTCCTTAGATACTGGACCATAGGCAAATCACTTAATCTCTCTGTATAACTTCAGAGAAGGATATAAAACCATAGCCTTTTCTAAGAAGGGTATAAAACCGTAGCCTACCTCACATCTGAGAGTTGTTATGATTACATGACAGATGTGTGAAAATCCAGTGGAAAGTGATATTTGGCAGTGCTGTATGATTCTCTGATGCCACAATTTGTTCCAGTAAGTTCTTTTCACTGGGCTTGTGCTTACATATGGGGTTATCCATGGAGCATAGCCACGTGTAGGTGAATTTATATCCACATCCACGCACTTTGGGAAGTATGTATTCTTGCTTGCATTGTTGATATTTTAATAAATTCTTTTGATTTTTGCCTGAGTCAATTCCTCATGTAATTATAATATGAAGTAAACCAAGCTTTATAAACTCAGCTACACTAGACCCTCAAAGTGAAATAGCTGAAGATAACTGATGACAGTCATGTTGTTGAAGAGATTCATTATTTTAGGTATCTGAGTTTCCTTAATAATCAAATGATTGCATTATTACTTACCTTGAAGAATGAAATCAGGCTTAAAATTCTAATCTTTCTTTTAAGGAGAAATTCCTTATTTGGACCTTTCAGGGTCTACCACATCAAACCCTAACTTACTCCTTGTAATACAAGTCCTGACTTTGACCAGCCTTGTGTACTGACTTGCGTATCTATTGCATGTTCTTCCTTCTCTGGGCTCCTCTAGGGGCCAACAGTGAAGACCCAGCCCATGTCAGCTGTGGCGGTGTGAGGAGAGTAGGAAGATCCGGACATTCTCCGCCACTGGCTGGCTCCCTTCCTGCTGGACCTGCAGGGCACTTACAGGCTTAGGATCTTAGGTCTATGTAGTTTATGTTTTGTCCTTTCCTGTGAAGCCTTATTTGATCTTGTTCATTTGATCAACCACTCTTGCCATTGCATTTCTCTTGCATTATCTGCACCCTTCCTATCCGTGCATGTGTGTTTTATAGCGTTTTAAGTGTTTTGCGTTTGTGTTCCCTTCCCCGAGCCAGGTGGTGAACCTCTTTAGAGCAGGATCTCTGTGTTATGCAGCCTGGTTGCCCCCTAAAGCCTTGGCTCAGTGCTGCACACATAGACCCTTAGCCACCATTTTTTGAATGACCTAAAAGATCATATATTTTATGATGCATTTTAGAAAATCTTGTATTATAGGTAGCAACAATTGCAGAGACAGATGAGTCTGCAGAATCAGAAGGTGTAATTGATTCTCATAAACGTAGAGAAATCCTTTCACGAAGACCCTCTTACAGGTAAGTTTTCAGTTTCTTACTGTAATTGTACTTTTCCAGAAAGGTAGAACAATAATTATACATCCAAGTTGATTCTTCCTTTATAACTTTTCTGCTTTAAGTGTCATTCCTATTTCTTAGTTACTTATATCATTAAATTATCTTTTAGAAAAATACTGAATGAAATTTCCTCTGATGTGCCTGGTGTTCCCAAGATTGAAGAAGAAAAATCAGAGGAAGAAGGAACTCCGCCTAACATCGCTACCATGGCAGTACCGACTAGCATATATCAGACTAGCACGGGGCAATACAGTATGTATGCTGCGATTCGATACGATACAGTGCTCGCTTTAACTCTTCTCTAGCCACAGTGAAGCAACTTAGGTTTGGGCATTAAATTGTCCCACTTTCAGATGCATCATTAATGCCTAAACTGTGTATCATAAAATGCAAAGTATGTGTTAAAGAGGTGAGAGATGTATACTGACAGCTGTCATATACCTTGGAAAAGTAAAAAGTTTTTATTGCTGAACATAGAAGAAAACTTTGGGGTAAAAGTTAAAAAGGGGTTTTAAAAATTGATATGTTAATAATCTCTAGTAAAAGCTTAAAACTTGTTTTTTGTTGTCTTTATGATGCATGCAAACATGATATAAATGTCTGTATTTCATTCTTCCTGGCTTTTGTTACCAATGATTACGTATTATATTTACTAATCTAAAAGAGGTACGTATGTTTTCTAAGCTATGTTTTAAATGTAATTCTGTTTTCACTACTCTCTATTGTGTTGATTTGTGCTGCAGTTTTTCCTAAAAGAGAATGGAAAAATAATTTTTAAAACTATAGCAATTGGTTAGATCATTTTATTTGAAATTTTACACACCAAAAACTCCAAATAAACAGATACATTCATGTTTAGTCTTGTGCATTTTAATGGACTGTTAATTCTGTGCTTTTTGCTTTAATTAAAGCACTAATATTTTCCAATCAAGAATGTTTGACACATTAAAATAGTAAAAACTAAGAACTAGAAAAAAGAAAAATGTGGAGGAAAGGACCAAGGTGGGGGTTAAAGCTGCTTAGATATTGGAATATTTAAGATATTAAATACTATTTGTCCAAATAAGATGTAAAGATTATAATTCTGTTTTTCCTTAAAAAAGTAGCAATACCTAGGGAAAAACAATCCTAATACCTGGCTCTTAAAATAAGCTATAATCTTTAACATTTGGTAAGACCTTATATAGTCATTAAATTTTTGGAGTTTTTAGAGTTTTTCCTGTAATAGGGGTAGATTTGCAGTATTAAACTATTAAATAAATCCTCCTTTGGTCATTTGGGTAGCCCCTCCTGTGATAGCTGGCAGAACTGGGGTGTAGTTGATGTGTAACCGCTGCAGTTCACTGAGTGGACATGTCCAAACCCAGTATTAGGAAGAGAAAACTCCCGGCTGTCTGTAAGAAATAAACCTTGAGGTTTACACCGTCATTTCTCTTTTATTCCTTCTTTTGTTTATATGCTTTTTTGTTTGGTCCCTGGGAATATATGGTGGGTTTTAGAACGTTAAGTCCAATTTAGCCCATGGCTGTGCCTGTGCAGGACAGCAGGCAGCTTCCTCCATTTATCCCAGAGAGCTGTCCACCTGCCATCGTTCCCTATTTGTGCCATGACAGGAAAAAGGCTAGAAATCACTGCTGAAATAATGCTAAGACTTCTTAAGATTCTGAGGACGACCTAAGATGCCGTCATCTTAACATTTCCCTGGCATACCCTACCGCTGCTTAGGAATTCTGATAGGAGCAGTGATCTTTTTACAAGGGCAGTGGATGCTGTATGTTGATTTGCCTGCATTACGGCTGAAAATTTGAAATTGTGACAACAGGCAGTGCCTGTGGCTCAAAGGAGTAGGGTGCTGGCCCTATATGCTGGAGGTGGTGGGTTCAAACCCAGCCCCAGCCAAAACTGAAAAAAAAAAAAAAAAAAAGGTGATGACATAGACGTTGATAGAACATTGAAACTTGACATGGTGAGAAGGAACCTTCTGTCATGTGCCAACTCAATGATCAGAGCACAAAGCTTTATTGAATTTGCATATCAGGTTTTAGTCTTTGAAGTGGGAATAATACAAAATTGCCAATCTCCTGGGGTTAGTGTGAAGACAAAAGAAGATAACAGGTAAAAAGCAGGGGGAAGAAAGAATGCTACTACTGACGTGAAACACAAAGTGAGGGTGCTCTGGCAGAGTCTACTGACAGGAAACACAAAGTGAGGGCATTCTGGCAGAGTCTACTGACGTGAAAGACAAAGTGAGGGCGCTCTGGCAGAGTCTACTGATGAAACACAAAGTGAGGGCTCCCTGGCAAAGTCTACTGACAAGAAACACAAAGTGAGGGCGCCCTGGCAGAGTCTACTGACAGGAAACTCAAAGTGAGGGCTCTCTGGCAGAGTCTACTGACAGGAAACACAAAGTGAGGGCGCTCTGGCAGAGTCTACTGACAGGAAACACAAAGTGAGGGTGCTCTGGCAGTGTCTACTGATGAAACACAAAGTGAGGGCGCTCTGGCAGAGTCTACTGACGTGAAAGACAAAGTGAGGGTGCCCTGGCAGAGTCTACTGACAGGAAACACAAAGTGAGGGCGCCCTGGCAGAGTCTACTGACAGGAAACACAAAGTGAGGGCTCCCTGGCAGTGTCTACTGATGTGAAACACAAAGTGAGGGCTCCCTGGTAGAGTCTACTGACCGGAAAGACAAAGTGAGGGCTCCCTGGCAGAGTCTACTGACAGGAAACACAAAGTCAGGGTGCTCTGGCAGAGTCTCTTTCCTGGTGGCTCAGCTTTCCCCTCCAGCCTGCTCCAAAGCCTTCATTCCTCATGCTCTTGGGGCCTGCTGGGAGCAGGAGCTGGATGTTACCCTCACTCTGTGTGTAGGTGCGGACTGAGGGGGTAGAGTCAGAGTTCTGGTTCACAACTACAAAACTGCTTGATTAGAAATTAGACATTTACCTCTTTGACGTGAGAGGTCATATGATGTCATGGACTGTTTTTTACTTAGGTTTCTTAATTTGGGTTTATACGGTATGAGCCTGGAAATTATTTTAATGAGAGATTGCAGATATTCTGTGTGTACATCTGCAGGTAAAAATCGCCATTTATTGGTTTACACAAAGTAATACTGCCTTTGTTAAAAATGTATTTTTGGGCCAGGTGCTATGGCTCACACCTATAATCTTAGCATGTTGGAAGACCAAGGTCAGAGGATCACTTGAAGCCAAGAGTTTGAGACCAGCCTGAGCAACTGGAGATTTTTTTGAGACCTTTTTATCACCTTTTATTAGAAATTTTTTTAGCTTTAATTCTTTTTTTTTTTTTTTTTTTTTTTTAATTGTTGCAGTTTGGCTGGGGCCGGGTTTGAATTCATCACCCTCAGCATATGGGGCCGGCACCCTACTCACTGAGCCACAGGCACCACCCTCTTCAACTTTTATTCATACATGACTTTCCCTAGAACTTTGCTTTTATTTCTTTTATTTCCAAAGATTATTATATTATTATTATTTATTTATTTATTTTGCAGTTTTTGGCCAGGGCTGGGTTTGAACCCGCCACGTCCAGCATATGGGGCCGGCACCCTACTCCTTTGAGCCACAGGCACTGCCCTTATTTATTTTTTTTTTTGAGACAGAGTCTCACTTTGTTGCCCTCAGTAGAGTGCGGTGGTGTTACAGCTCACAGCAACCTCCAGCTCTTGGGCTTAGGTGATTCTCTTGCCTCAGCCTCCCGAGTATCTGGGATTACAGGTGCCCACCACAACACCTGGCTATTTTGTTGTTGTTGTTGCAGTTTGGCCAGGGCCGGGTTTGAACCTGCTACCCTCAGTATATGAGGCTGGCGCAGTACTCACTGAGCCACAGGTGCGGCCCTTATTAGTATTTATTTTTAATTTGGTAAAATGAATTAGCTGGTGTAAAAAGCAAAAAGAACCGATGTGTGTCAAAGTTGAAGAAACATAATAATAATAAACCCTCAGGTTTTCCTATATACACATAGTTACTCTAATAAACACCCAGGTTTTCCTATATACACATAGTTACTTTTTTTTTGTAGAGACAGATTCTTACTTTGTCACCCTCGGTAGAGAGCCGTGGCGTCACACAGCTCACAGCAACCTCCAGCTCTTGGACTTAAGTGATTCTGTTGCCTCAGCCTCCCAAGTAGCTGGGACTACAGGTGCTCGCCACAACACCCGGCTATTTTTTTGTTGCAGTTTGGCCAGCCGGGTTCGAACTCTCCACCCTCGATATATGGAGCCGGTGCCCTACTCACTGAGCCACAGGTGTCGCCCCACATAGTTACATTTTTTAGTTGAGAGATAGTTGACATAAGTTGGCCTTAGTATTTCAACTTACTTTTTTTTTTTATCACAAAAACTAAGAAGTAAAAGTTGGAGTGGAGTGAACTACTCTGGGAGGGGAGTAGGAAAAATAACCTAGAATAGACAGGAATTCATTATTACAATACCAAGTTAATGAGCTATACTTATAAAGCCTTCACTGGAAGTAAAGATCTTAGAGATAGGTATATTTTATAATAGTTATATGATTCTGGTGAAAGAAAATCTATTTTGTCTCAGGAGTATATATCTGGAAGATGGCCATTAAGATAGTGTTAGAACTAGCAAACAATGTTACTTGCTGTGTAAGATATGAATTAAATGAATAAATTCATAAAAGTAAATAAACAAATTTAAATGTTTTAAGTTTCTTCATTAAATTTTATCTTAAGAGAAAAATTGTTTTTGTTTTTTGTTTTGCTTTTTGAGACAGCATCTCATTCTGTCCCCCTGGGTAGAGTGCCGTGGCCTCATCATAGCTCACAACAACCTCAGTCTCTTGGGCTCAAGTGATCCTCTTGCCTCAGCCTCCCAAGTAGCTGAGACTACGGGCACCCACCATAAGCCCAGCTAATTTTTCTGTTCTTAGTAGAGATGGGGTCTTGTTCTTGCTTAGGCTGATCTGGAACTCCTGAGCACAAGTGATCCTCCCAGCTCAGCCTCCCAGAGCACTAGGATTATAGGAGTGAACCATGGAGCCAGGACGGAGACAAAGTTGGTTTTTATTTTTAATACCCCATCCTACTATACCTGTCCTCTTCCCTTATTATTTAAAAACTATTACCAAAGACTTCAAATTTGTTTTTTGTAAATGCCCCTTGTCTCTGATTGCTCCTACTTTATTTTACTAGGAACCTTATTAGAATGACTCTATTAACCCGTCTTTACTGGAATTCGTCCACACTAAAGGTAAATGAGTCAATCCAAAATTCACCATTATGAAAAGATAAATGTGAGCTTTGTAGACTGCTTTAAGAATTCAGAATTCAAAAAAATAAAAAATAAAAAAAAATTCAGAATTCTCAGGAGATACATGAATAACACCAATCCACTTCTTCATAAAGGGAATTGACACATGACAGGCTTATACATTCTAAAGTAAATGCAGTTGTATTTTTTATTCTTTTTTTTTTTTTTTTTTTTTTTGAGACAGAGTCTCAAGCTCTTGCACTGGTAGAGTGCCATGGCATCATAGCTTATAGCAACCTCTACCTCTTGGACTCAAGCAATCCTCTTGCCTCATTTTCCTATTTTTGGTAGAGATGGGGTCTTGCTTTTGCTTGGGCTGGTCTGGAACTCGTGAGCTCAGGCGATCGAACTGGCTGAGCCTCCCAGAGAATGCTAGGATTACAGGTATGAGTCACCCCGCCCGGCGTGTATTTTTCATTCTTAATAATGGCTTTATTTACATTTCCTCAAGGTAACTGTTACAAAATTAAGGTACTACTTAATGTAAATATGGCTTTTTGACCTTGGTGTTGCTATTCATTTTTTTTGATACACACTCTCACTTTGTCACTCTTGGTAGATTGCTATGGCACTCTTGGGCTTAAGCCATCCTTCTGTCTTAGCCTCCCCTGTAGGTAGGACAGGTGCCCACCTCAATGCCTGGCTATTTTTTTTTTTTAAGAGATGGGAGGTCTCACTCTTGCTGAGGCTGGTCTCAAACTTCTGAGCTCAGCCAGTCCACCCACCTTGGCTTCCCAGAGTTGCTGAGATTATAGGCATGAGCCACTGCGCCCGACCAGTGTTGTTATTTTTGGTTGAGCAGGATTGGTTTAGTCTTCCTTCTGCTGTCCGCACCTTTTGCCTTTTAAGGCACAGATATTCATAGGTTCTCTTTAGTGATCACTTTTTGAACTTAAACCTAGAATTCATTAAAATAAAGGTCTGTCTATTCTTTTTAAAGTTAAAGCACTGGGGTCTTATTTATGAATATTTTGATTGCAATTTGGAATTAGAGTAGTTTTAAATATAACTAATGAAATCTTTGTATTTTTTTTAACTAGCTCATATGTACAAGTTGAGGATTAAAAATGCAAGGTGGCACATACCTTGGTCCCAGCTGCTCAGTAGGAGGATTGCTTGGGCCCCAGGGGGGTTTGAAACCAACTTGGGCGACACAGCAAAACTGTATCTCAACAGAGAGACAGCCAGATGGATAGATAGAATCAAGTGAAATGTGATTCTTTAATTTATGTAAGTTCTACTTCATCATTTGGTTGTGAGCTCTTTCATTTTCCACCCTTTTTAAAATTCAGCTTTCTGGCTAGGCACAGTGGCCTACACTTGTAATCCTAGCACTCTGGGGCAGCCGAGGTGGGTGGATTGCTTGAACTCAAGAGTCTGAAACCAGCCTGAGCAAGAATGAGATCCTGTCTCTACTCAAATAGAAAAGCTGAGGCTGCTCTGAGCTGTGCAGCCACAGTATTTCACCCAGGGTGACAGAGTGAGACTGTCTCAAAATAAATAAATAAATAATAAATAAAATTCAGCTTTCTTGTCTTTTTTATTGCTTATATCGGACTTTAAAACACTCCTTTTCAAGTTAAATTTTTTTTTTTAACCAAAATTCTTGAATAAACATTGTAAGTAATATCCTCCTTTCTTTCATGATATTGAAGTTCTTGGAGAGAGAAGTGATCAGTGACAGTGAACTATGAAAGTAGCAGATTTATAAGCACAGTTTTGTGTCTCAGGAATTTTTTTAGAATTTTCACCTAGATAAGTTGGTATGATACCATCTTGGTTATCATGTTACATGGTAAGTTGGGCGGTGGGGAAATTATATTTGGGTTAATATTGATTTGAAACAAAATATTGTGACTATATGAAAATTGTGATGTATATGAAAATCTTTGTACGACCAGCTAAAAGGAACTTAGTAGAGCATCCTTAGTAAATTAATGAATTACAGTCCATCTAGACAAAGTGTTTCTTAATTTAAGGTCATTGTGTCCAAAGTTAAACCAGTAGGTGTTGAGCAACCTACTGAATTATAGGAGATAGCCCACCCGAGATGTTAGCAAAAAAAAGGAAAAAATATTACTGGCCGGGCACTGTAATCCTAGCACTCTGGGAGGCCAAAGCAGGCAGATCCCTTGAGCTCAGGAGTTCGAGACCAGAGAAAGAGTGAAACCCTGTCTGTACTAAAAATAGAAAAACTAGCCAGGTGTTGTGGCAGGCACCTATAGTCCTAGCTAATTTGGTAGGCTGAGGCAAGAGGATTGCCTGAGGCCAAAAGTTTGAGGTTGCTGTGAGCTAGGCTGATGCCACAGCACTCTATCTAGGGCCACAAGAGACTGTCTCAAAAAAAGAAAATTATTTAGGTAGCTTCCTAGACCAACTAGGATAGTGGTTCTCAACCTTCCTAATGCCACAACCCTTTAGTACAGTTCCTCATGTTGTGATGACCCCCAACCATAAAATTATTTTCATTACTACTTCGTAGCTATAATTTTTGCTACTGTTATGAATCATAATGTAAATATCTGATATTAGGCAACCCTCGTGAAAGGGTTGTTCCGGTCCTGACCCACAGGTTGAGAACCGCTGAACTAGGACAACAGAGCCTAACTTTACCCACCACTACTGCAGGCTTGAATAAATTAGAAATAGAAACTGAAGTAGGATTTAATTGATAATATAATCTGGCTGTCCTGTTTTAATTCATTTTATTTTATAAAACTATGTTTTATTTTACATAATGTTTTTAAGAGTTACTTATAAGTGTAAATAAATATGCATTTAACCTAAAATTAACAGACACTTTTTCTTCTGCTTGAGTACCGATTAATATTCATAGACCAGAATGGACTCTTCATTATTACCAACAAAAATGTATGTAGTCATGGGTGTAAACCTTTATATCTCAGCGCATGTGTCAGTCGAGAAAAGGATTAGGAAAGCCTGGATTCCCAGAGTTTAAGTGAGCGCGAAAAACAAAGATATTTTGAGTGGTCACTAATGGCCTTGATATGAGAAAAGCATTTTATTTGAAAATGATCAGCTAGACACGATCTCTGGGATTTGTTTTGAAATGTTCCATTACAAAAGGGGGTGGGTGGGTGGGCAGGGGAAATGCATGCTAAAAAATTCTCTCGACTTTTAGGTTTGTTGGAAACTTTTCATAGTAAGTTTTTATGAAATTATAACTAGTTTATATGAAAATATAATTAGCTAAATTCAGTCAATTAATCTCATTTTATCTTATTATTTAATTTATCTTGATTTATGCTGATTTAAAACACACATTATATTAGCCTTTTGAATATTTAGACTAAGAAGTTTCTTCCTCAAATCTTTGAATACACACAGGCACATACAAAGCCTATTTCCAGGATCCTGAAGCATTGGGAAATCTTGTTTATTGTCAAATAAGAGATAACATTTTGAATGAAAAAGTCAGTCAGTCCTCTGTCACTTGGTAACACCAAAATCAAAAGCAGTTTGTTTATTTATTTATTTATTTTGAGACAGAGTCTCACTATGTCACCTTGGTAGAGTGCCGTAGCACCACAGCTCACAGCAACCTCAAACTCTTGGGCTCAAGCAATTCTCTTGCCTCAGCCTTCCAAGGAGTTGGGACCACAGGTGCCCGCCACAATGCCTGGCTACTTTTTTGTTGTTGGTGCAGTTGTTATTGTTGCTTAGCTGGCCTGGGCTGGATTTGAACCTGCCACCCTCGGTGTATGTGGCTGGTACTATGGGCGTTGAGCCCAAAAGCAGTTTTGTTATAAAAAAATGAAAGCTAGGGTAAAGTATCAGACCTGTTAGAAGAAAAGTTTTCCCCCTAGAGCCAATCTCTATGTGTGTGTATGTTTATTTAACTTTTTGTTTTCCATGTCTAATTACGTGGTGACTTCACCATAAAAGTGACGAGAGAAAACAGATTCTTGATATGTCAACTGTTCATAGTAGGAAAACAAAAAAGTTTTGGTTGAACCAATAGAAAAAGGTTACTGAGAAAGAAAAAAAAAAAAACAGTAAAACAAAAAAAGGGAAATAAGAAAAGCAAAAATAAAAAAGAGAAAAAAAAGAAAGTGAAGATCTTTGTTATCACCCTATTTAGTGATTCTTGCCCTTGGAGGAAACTACACAAACCAACTAGTCCAACAGCTTGATAATTGGCTTGGTGTGGAAAAATTAAGCTCTTTAATTGGGATTTGAAAACTTAACGTCATTTAACTCTTCCGGATTCAAAAGTGGCTTAAGTTGTTGATAATATAATCCGCTATGAGGAAATGATAGCCATTTATTCATTGCATTTGCCTAGTGCCTGCTCTGGGATACATTGTGATTGCATTACCTCTGGCTGTTTTTTCTAAAGCATTCTTCCTATGGCATCAAACTAATTATCTATTGAAAATGTACATTTGAACATACGACGTGTAAAATTCACTTACGTCCAACTGTGAAGAGCCAAGAAAGCAACATCTCTTGTTTTTTTCATACTTCTCTTTTAAAAAGTTAGATCTCTGCCTATTCTGAAGGCCAAATCCTGAGACCCATAAATCTTTCAAGAGTTGTGGTTTAAAAATACCCTGTTTTTAAAAACCTATATGGAATACAGTGCTCTAGGCGAGCCAGATAAAGTGATATTCCATCGGGGTTTCTCAACTTCAGTGCTGTCGACATTCTGTGACGGATTTCTTCAGTTTATGGCTGACCCACTCAAGAGTGGCTTGGCAGTGAACTAAAACACAGAGAATGCATCTGTGTTGAAATCGTTTAAAAAATGTTAAACACCAACATCAAAAGCAGTTTTGTTCTAAAAAATGAAAGCTAGGGTAAAGTATCAGATTTGTTAGAAGAAAAGATTTCCCCCAGACCAGCAGTTCTCAACCTGAGGGTCGCAACCATTTTGGGGGTCACCTAAGACCATGCAGCATATCAGATACTTACATTACGATTCATAACAGTAGCAAAAAATTACAGTTTGAAGTAGCAACGAAAATAATTTTATGGTTGGGGATCACCATAACATGAGGAACTGTATTAAAGGGTTGCAGTGTTAGGAAGGTTGAGAACCAGTGCCCTAGATCCCACCTCTATGTGTGCTAAGCACTGGAACCTTAGGTCAGAGAACTGAAACTGAATAACTGAATAACTTTTATTGTTATTCTTTGCATAGCTCTGATAGGTTTGTCCTATCAGGTCATCACCTAAGTGGTCTTTTGCTTAGATGCCATTAAATACGTTTGGAATGACTTGAAAATATTCAGGGTATATTTTAAACAATATTGTAATGTTCTCGTGACATTAACATGATTTATAAACGTGTGTTATTCTGGTGATGTGTTTTTTAAATCTTCATTATAAAGTCTACTAAAACACTTCATACGTTATTTTTTCTAAAGCATGGGTTCCACTTAATATCTATTGTTTAAACTTTATATTAAAGTATACAGGCCTGCCAGATATTATAAATAGTTCTTATTTGTCTATTAGAGTGAAATTAAAAGAAAACAAACAAACCCATTTGGCCAATTGCTTTTTTAAAACTTTAACTTTTAAATATGACTGGCAAGTCGTAGTATTTAGAGGAAGTCTACCTTGTTTGTCACTGTTAGCTGTAGTTCTTTAGGACACTTGGTAGAGATAAATATTGTAGCACAATCCACTCAGTAGAGTTACTTTTCAAGGGATCTGTCCAACTTAAGATTTTATATTTAAGGATATACAGTGGGTAATAAAAAATGTACACACATTTTAAGAAAGGAGAACATTATTAAAATTGTAGTAGTATATATTGACAACAAAATACGGATATAAGTCACGTATGAGCACTTCTTGTAATTGCCAAGGTCAAACATAATTTGAGTATTAAAAATTTAATATAGTTTTTTCCTCCTTAAAATGTGTATACATTTTTTTGGATACCTCAGTATATTTTCCTGACATAGTCCAAATGGTAAAGGTATAATTTTGTAGACTTAAGCTTTAAAACCAAAATATTATATATATATGATCATAAATATATATAAAATGATCATATCAAAATATGATATATATATATATAATGTGTGTGTGTGTGTATATATATATATATATATATATATAAATTATTATTTTTTTAAAGACAGAGTGTCATACTGTCACCCTGGGTTGAGTGCCATGGTGTCATAGTTCACAGCAACCTTGAACTCTTGGGCTTGAGCAGTCCTCCTGCCTCACCCTCCCAAGTAGCTTAGACTACAGGTGTGCCCCACTATGCTTGGCTAGTTTTTCTGTTTTTAGTAGAGATGGGGTCTTGCTGTTGCTCAGGCTGGTCTGGAACTCCTGAGCTTAAGAAATTAACATGCCATGGCCTCCCAGAGTGCTACGATTACAGATATGAGCCACCAGGCCCTGCCTGTACTGTGTATTTTTTTTGATAGCTACTTTGTTTTAATGATAACTTAGGAAAGTAGTTAGCTGAATAAAGGGACAAATTCATTGTAATTGTGATACTTGATGGCATTTTCACTAACCACTTCATAAGTATTAGAAGAATGGTGTTTGTAACCAAAAACTCCTCCTAAGAGAATGAAGAGAACCACTCTTCCCCTTAAGTAATTCATTTGGAGGGTGCTAAGGAGAAGGACAACTCCATGGGCTCTGTGAATTTCAAGTAATTCTGAATATACGTAAAACACCTTCACGTGTTTACAGAGTATTGTCTCATGAAGAAGCTAATGTTTGTTTATCAATTCAGCATAGGAAATAAGGGTAACTAGAGAATGAGAGGCAATACGTAACTAAACCTAGAGCATATTCTTCCAATATGGGGTATTAAAAAAATATCAATCTTGACATTCTCTAATATTTCTTTTCTTTTTCTGTTAAGTTGCTATAGCCCAAGGTGGAACAATCCAGATTTCTAACCCAGGATCTGATGGTGTTCAGGGACTCCAGGCATTAACAATGACAAATTCAGGAGCTCCTCCACCAGGTGCTACCATTGTACAGTACGCAGCACAATCAGCCGATGGCACACAGCAGTTCTTTGTCCCAGGCAGCCAGGTTGTTGTTCAAGGTATATTTTATTAATCTAATACATTTAGAATACCTATGGATTGCTCTATCACGCCATTTAGTGGTGATTTTATAATTTTCTGAAACATACAGAAGATAGATGTGGGTTGGGGTTGGGGCGGGGTGGAAGGCTCTTTAAAAGACTTACAGAAGGCTTGGTGCTTGTAGCTCAGTGGTTAGGGTGCCGGCCACATGCACCGGGGCTGGTAGGTTTGAACCTGTCCAGGCCTGCTAAACAACAATGACATCAACAACAAAAAAATAGCTGGGCGTTGTGTCGGGTGCCTATAGTTCCAGCTACTACAAAGCTAAGGCAAGAGAATCGCTTAAGCCCAAGAGTTTGAGGTTGCTGTGAGCTGTGACGCCATGGCACTCTTCCAGGGGCGACATGGTGAAACTGTGTTTCAAAAACAAAAAGACTTAAAGAAGTATTTCAGTACATGAAACAACACGTTATATGATTTTCACTTGTTAGCAGGTCTTACTGGCTCTAAAGAAAGGCCAAATTCAGAGCAGAATGATAAAAAAAGATGCAAACGTGAATGAATTTTTTAATTAAGTAAATAATCCTTCATTTGGGGGTTACAAAGGCTGTACTTAATATTTCTCTGTTACAAATCTATGAGGATTTAGGCCAGGTATGCTGGCTCATGCCTGTAATCCTAGCACTCTAGGAGACTGAGGCAGGTGGATTGCCTGAGCTCACAGGTTCAAGACCAACCTGAGCAAAAATAGCTGGGCGTTGTGTCTACCCCTTCCCTAAAAATAGCTGGGCATTGTAGTCCCAACTACTTGGGAGGCTGAGGCAAGAGAATCACTTCAGCCCAAGAGTTTGAGGTTGCTGTGAGCTATAACAGCACAGCACTCTACCTAGGGTGACAAAGTGAGACTCTTGTCTAAAAAAAAAAATCTATGAGGATTTAAGTATTCAATTCATGATGCCCAGAATTTGGGTTTTCCCCCAACTGTCACATTCGAGCCTAATTTCTCGAATAACTACAGCTAATAATGACAAGAAAAAACCAAATCAGCATTTGTTTTGAAATGAACTGTTCATTTCAAAACAAATGCTGATTTGTTTTTTTTTCCCCCTTCTGTCTCTTTTTAGACCATTTTTAGTATACGTGAATTCTGAACTATCTATTCTAGCTAGCTGTTAGGGAAGCTGAATAAAAAAGTTGGGATAGAGACCTAAGATTTTAGCATTACCTAAGATTTCAACTGAATTTGGTTTCACATTATTTAATTTCATTGAGTTGTTCTTAACGCTTAATGATAGGTCTATTTAGTACAACTTTCGAGAATCCTGTGTTTTGATTTAATTCTCTTCCTCTTGGTCCATTTGCTGAGAACTCAGGATGCAGCACTAGTTTTAAGAAAAGCAGTGTCAGTTCTTCTAGTTTGTAAATCTTATCAGTATTGAAAAAAGGAGATTATCGTTGATGAATGATCATTGATTATCATTGGTAATTAGCTTTACTTTTGAGTATTTTGGGGTTAATGTGGACTATAATAAAAGTGGGCGAAGAAGTGAACTGGCAGGCACTTATACGGTAAACAATTCATAATGCTTACCTAATACTTTAATATTTTCCTTTAAATATAAAATTCGTCATCTGTTACATTTCCCCCATATTCACAAACCCTGTGTGTCTTAAGGAATAATCTTAAGGAACAGTCATTTCTTCTCATTTTATCTTTGTTACATGGAAAAATCTACTGCAAACTTGGTACTTCAACGAAGAGTTCGAAGGTTTTATGTTTTACATAACACACACATGAGTTTGTGCTTTGGGAGTTTTATTTAAGAATTCTTTTTCTTCCACAAATCACTTAGGTACTTTTCTGTGTTCTCTTCTCTTAGCTTTACTCAAACCATCTCTGTATATAGCCTTTGGTGGGAATCTAACTTTTTCTTCATATATGGAACCACTGTTCGTGGTTTGTCTTTGCTCGTTAATTTATAGGGCAACCTTCACGATACAGTAGGTTGTCACGTATACTTGGATCTGTCTCAGGACTCTCACTTTGTTCCATTCCTCTTCTCCGTCTGCCTGTATCATACTGGTTTGTTATCTCACAGAACAAGCTCCTCTTCCTTATCCTTCTTCTCTTTTTTGAACGGATGTAGCTGTTTGTGAACCATTATTCTTCCATATGCATTTGCAATGGGTTTGAGTTTGAAGTAATAATAATAAAACCAATTACACTTAATTTTATAGATAATTTAAGGAGAACTAACATTTTTGTAATGTTGTTAAATTGACCTATCCCAAACCATAGATTGTCTAATTTATTCAGGTCTTATTTTACTTTTTAGCAGTTTAGAATTTTTCTCCATTGAGGCCTTATCTATTCTCTGTGCAGTTGGTTTCTAAAAGCTTTGTGGTTTTTCTTGCAGTTATAAATCTTAGTTAGGGGTGGGACCAGATATCAAGTCCCATGTTCGCAGGTTCTTGGTCCCCAGTACTGAAGAATGGTGACTGGTACCAGGGGTAGGACCAGATGTCACGTCCCCACGTTCCCAGGTTCTTGGTTCTCAGTATGGAAGAATGGTGACTGGTACTGAGTCGACAGAGTGAATGAGCAGAGCAGGCAGGTGTGAACGAGCACAGTGGCAAAGTTTAAACAAGAGCTGCTCTGGGCTGGCTCGCCAGAACGTGAGGGTGGCACAGTGACGGCTAGAGGTAGTTGCTGAAATAATTTAAGAGAGCAAGAGCAAGTAAAGGTTTAGCAAGAAAGGAAAAGTTTATTTTAACAGTTTGCACAGCAAATCGGGCCCACCCTAGTGACCGCAGGCACTGAGGAAAGTACAGGGGTGGATTTTATACACAAGTTTGAGGGGTGTCATCTACTTCTTGGAAATTTCCCATGGTTTTGATCAACTCGGTTCCCATGGCATGTTCCCGTAACAACTGGAATCTGTCTGTCCACATCAGAAAGTCCCAGGGACATTACTCAGTCCCCCAAAACAAAGCAGCTCCCAAAACAACCCACCTGCAAGGTCTCAGTGAGTGATGAGCCCCATTCCCACAATAGCCCAGCCTGATCCTAGCCAGTGCAAAATAGCCTACCCACATCTGCCATCCTCCCTGCCCGTGTCTAACTAACTGCCTAACCTAACAGTTACCTTATTTTTCTATTAAATTGTCTAATTAATCATACTAAACTCTCCTCATAATAATATGCTGATTCTTTATGAAATCAATCCGGTGATACTCTGTGAATGTGTATACCATAGTAAAATAATCATGTTTTCTTTTCTTCCTTCTAATTTTTTCCCCTCTTTTCTTTTTTTCCTTAATAACAACCAGGAACTCCAGTTCTGTGTTAAAATAGCAAGGTCAATGAGCATTCTCATCTTGTCTTTCTGAACTTAAAGACAGTGTCCCTCTCCACCTCCTGCCCTTCCTCTTACTGAAACTTCACGTCAATTTCCTTCTGAATTTGCAGTCTCATCTGGATCGTCCCTCCTCAGTGTTTTACGTTCTGGACTTCTGCCTCCTTCACGTCCCCCAAACTGCATTCCCCTTGCTCTTTTCCTCCCCTGCCTCTCTCTCTCTCAGTCTCCTCGACTGAGCTAATAGCCTTCCTTGCCCCTGTCCTGAGTGTTACTGGTGTTCTCAAGACCACACCGGCCCTCTTCCTGTTTGATGTGCTCACTCTCCCTGGGCGACCCCAGCACTGCCAGTGGCTTCGGTTCTCTATGACTGTGCTCCTGACTCCACCTGCCTCCTTCGATATCCCATACTTACAAAGGTCGCTGTGAAAGTTTTGAGACAGACTGTGTTATGGTCCATCATTTCCCTTCCAAGAAATACAATTGGCAGCGGCCTTCTTTCTGACTCAGCCATGCAGCTTTCAACTTGCTTAGCTAATCGGTATTGCTGGGAGGGCGTCATTTGTTTCCGTCTGTGTGGACATCAGCTATGGAGCTAGGAAGAGCACATTTCACTTGATGATTTTCTATGTTTTTTTTTTTGATCTCACTTTGTCACCCTGTATAGAGTGCTATGGCATCATAGCTCACAGCAACCTCAAACTCTTGGGCTTAAGCAATTCTCTTACCTCAGCCTCCTGAGTCGCTGGGACTACAGGCACTTGCCACAATACCCAGCTATTTTTAGGGGTGGAGTCTCGTTCTTGCTCACGTTGGTCTCAAACTCCTGAGCTCAAGCAATCCACCTACCTAGGCCTCCCAGAAAGCTAGAATTATAGGCATAAGCCACTGTGCCCAGCAATTTTCTGATTTTTTTAAAAGTGGGTTAAACAAGTCTCAAAGCCTTGAGCATTTCCAGTGGGCTTCTCGTGTGACAATTTTTTGGTGGTTTCAAGAATTCAGAAGAGGCTGAACTTCACTGAAAGACAAGAAGAGTGAATGTCTGGTGACCACAGTGACTGAAGAAAACATCACTGCTGTGGAAAAATGGTTTGCAAAAACAATTGAGTGGCAATTAAGGACATTGAAGTGGCACTACAGATTGATTCTCTGGCAGTGTCAAACTCGGACACTGCTAGAGATCCTGTGATTCAAGAAAATTTCATCCTTATAGGTGTCTCATACTGACAGATGAGCAAAAGCGTACCCGCGTTGAGTGGTCACATTCAGGGGAGGCAAGTCTAGATGCGTTTCTGACATAATCGCTGGTGATGGAACCTGCATTTGCCAGTTTGATCTCGAGAATAAGCGTCAGTCGACATTGTGGATTTTTTTTCTCGATGAAAATCCACCAACAAAGGTGTAGCAGCCCTAAAATGTTGGAAAGAAAATGGGGGCAACTTTCTTCTCCAAAACGGTCATGTTGCAACTGTTCCTCGGGAGGAACAAAGTTACTGCTACTGCTCAGTGGTACAGACCTGTGTGCCCACCAGAAGTTTTCAGGAAGCTTGAAGATGGTGGCCGAGCACAGGACTGCAGAGGACCATCTTGCACCATGACAACATGTCCACCTACAATGCCACCATCAGTATCCATTCCGTGAGTCCACAGAGGTTAAATTTATGACTCATCCACCCTACAGCTCTGACTTGGCCCCATGTGATTATTTTCTGACCTCTTCAGGAAAAAATTGCACTCGTGGAAGAAGATTCTCCAGCCCTGAGTAAGCCGTTCAAGCCTACGAAAGTGAGCTTGCAGCTTGAAGAAAATGAGTGGAAAGAGTGTTTTTGAAAATGATTTGTAAGAATGCTAATGTGTAGAGGATGCCGTGTGATTATTTTGAGAACGTATACTAATCAAAGTGATTTCATGTTTCTTAACTTTTGTGTATCTCAAAACTTTTGTAGTGTCCCTTGCATCTCTGACTCCCTAACATTCAAATTTCACTTCCATTTTTCCCTTCCTGAAATCTTTTGTTTTCTCTATTTCAGTGATGGACTTCTTCCATCCCACCTGATGTTTTATGCCAGAAACCTGGGCATCATCCCTTACTCCCCCCAACTTCAAGTCACCCCTACCTAAGCCACACATTCTTCCACCCCTCCCCACCCACTCTCCCACTGCTGTCACCATAACCTAGGTGCCATTCCCATGACCTGGGCTATATGTGGCTGCCCAAAAGCTAGTGGTTGTGGAATTAGCTTCTTCACCTTCCTAATCATGTCAGAGGCAGCAGCTCCCTTTTTGTCTCAGTTTTTTGGGGGAATTGTTACTGAGAGTTCAGGTGGACTCTTCATCCATCACAATGATTCCGGGACCTATTGCTATTTCTCACATTTCTTAAAAACCAAGGTCCTTGCCTCTAACATTTTCCTCTCTACATGATTCTCTTTATTCTGCAGTTTAGAGGAGCATTTCTAAAATTCATGTCTCATAATGTATCTTACTCCATTCAGGCTGCCATAAAAAAAAAAAAATACCATAGATTGGGTAGCTTTCACAGCAAACATTTGTTTCTCACAGTTCTGAAGGCTGGGAAGTCCAAGGTCAAGACACCAGCAGATTCAGTGTCTGTTGATGGCCACTCCCTGGTTCATAAAAGGCCGTCTTCTCACTGGGGCCTCACATGGTGAAAGGGGTAAGGAGCTCTCTGAGACCTCTTTTATAAGGGCACTAATTCCATTCCTGAGGGCTTCACCCTCATGACCTAATGACCTTCTAAAGGTTACACCTCCCAGGACTATTGCCTTGGGGGTTAGGATTTCAACATAGGAAATTTGGAAAGACACTTTCAGCCTATAGTATCTGTTCAAAACCCTTCAATGAATGCCTTTTACCTATTAAAGTCCAAAATCCTTCATATAGCCCAAATCTTTGCTGGATCTTAGCCTTGCTTCCTTTATCAGCCACATTCCTCTCCATTGCTCCCTCTATTATAATGCAGCTGTGTTTCATTTCCTGTGATAGGCCATGTCCTCTCTGTCTTGATCCTTTACATACAGTGTTTGCCTGACATGTGTTACTCAGATTTCATCGTAGATGGCACTTCTTCCAGAAAGCCTTCCTACTCCTCCAATGGGAAACCCCCTGTGAGTGCCCATTGCAGCTTCTTGGGCACAGATCACGCTGTGTTGTGGCTCTCTGTCTTGCCTCAGTGATAAGTTCCATCTGGACAAGGATCCTTAGTACCTAGCACAGTCCCTGTGATATGATACATTTTCAGTAAGCATATACCAAAAAAGTGAAATATTCCTCTGCAAAAATGTTATTCAGTCCACGTATTGATTGGCTGAGTTTAACTGGTCCAGAAACTATATTAAAATTTTACTAATTAGCCAGGCACAGTGGCTCACACCTGTAATCCTAGCACTCTGGGAGGCCGAGACAGGAGGATCTCTTGAGCTGAGGAGTTTGACACCAGCCTGAGCAAGAGCAAGCTTGGCTCTACTAAAAATAGAAAAACTAGCTGGACGTTGTGGCAGGCACTTGTAATCCCAGCTATTTGAGAAGCTGAAGCAAAAGAAGCTCTTGCGAGCCCAAGAGTCTACCCAGGGTGACAGAGTAAAACTCTTGTCTCAAAAAAAAAAGTTTACTAATCATGGTAATCAACTAAGCAACCAACTTTCTTTCCTTCTTCTTCTTTTATACACTGATATTTACTGAGCACCTATGTGCCAACTTAAAGAAATATTGAGATAAAAATCAATTCAAACTTTCTGCAATTTGAAATAAAATTTACTAATATTATAGAATTCTTGGACCCAAACCCTTAGATGTGGCTGGGATAGCAAACTCCTGGGATAGATGAAGTCCCAGATCGGGGCTGATATCTCGCTTGAACCCCAGCTTTCTTATGTCGCCAGGATGTCTTCTCTTGAAATCCTGTGCCCCTTCTTAGGGACCCTGGAGAATTACTAGAAACTTGGATATGCACTGACTTTTTATCTCCTGAGCATCTGAATGGGAAGTCTTTGCCTTTAGTGGAAAGTGCTTACTGGAATAAGTTAAAAATGCAGTGGAATGACCTTTCCTTGACGTAAGGTCAGGCTGAATTCTAATCATGCAAGGGACACAACTCACTGATAAAGATAAAAGCTCTCCGTGACATGCCAATTATTTTTGTGCAGTAGAAATGCAAACAATTCTTTTTTCAGGCTATGGTCTGTTACAGTGTTGAACATTCACCCATTTTGTGTCTAGCCTTATAATCATTACATTTTCTATAATAACTTAGCTTTTCATATGCTGAACAAATGGTCCAAATAAAATTTGAAGTATTTAAAAATCTTTACAAACAATAATTGTGATTTATTTATGAATTAAAAAAAAAAAATCAGAAAACTTTTCCCCAGGGGCTTTTATTTGGTAAAATAAGACGTTAGATCAAATCACATGAAATTGCTATTTTGGGGGGTAAAAAGGTCAAATATCAGTAAATTCATATGATTTGATCTAATAGTTATGCGAGAATGCTATATAGTACTTGCTACAGTGGCACAGTGAATTTTTAAAATTTCAGCCTGTACTCCAAGTGAAATTAGTAAATTATGTGTCACCTTGGGAACAGCTGGATTTTATGGTGGTGTAGCAAATGGTTCAGCAAATAACAATGTTAAATGAACAGAAGTGGCTGGAGATTTCTTACTTGGTGAATTTAGAAGTGTTTGTGAAATGCAGTATTCCTGTGCTGATTGTCAATGTGATTTCTTTTTAATCCTCAAAGTTTAAGCTTCTAAGTATTTTTTTCCTGTGAGTTATAAAAAAAAAATATGGAGTTTCTTCCCTCTGTTTACCTAGAAACTTTGGACACAGCAATGATAAAGAACCACTAGGCCCATAGCTATAACCTTGTAACTCATTTGCCTAATGAGATTCTTTTTTTTTTTTGCCAGAGCCCATCTCAAAAGATTTTGATATAAAAATGAGAAACAAAAGCATTAAGATGGTTTATTACAGGAAGAGTTTTTTTAGGGCTTTGGTTTCATTGAGCTCGGCTGTGACAAAGCAAATTGATGGCAGTGATAGGCTAGTGATGTCACTGTGATGTCAGTGCTCCTGCTTACCCTGCACACACTTGCTAGTTTGGAACACTTTATGTTGAACTGTGATAGAGGAAACCAGACCATTCTGTATGCAGAAGCCGGTCATGGCTGTCACTGGAGATGACACAGGTAAGATTTTGTAAATAGGGGCCTCAATTAATTCTGTAGTGTTTTTTTTTTTTTTTTTTTTAACTTTAGGAAGTATTTAGGGGCGTTTGAGTATTTCAGAAAGTGTTACTTTCTTAGTCACTTAGCAGTAAGAAATTTTTAAAAGTATTCATCTATATATTCAGCTCACTTTATTAAGGCACCTTGGGTGTAATTGTTTCTTTGGTCAGTATTACACTGCTTACTTGTCCAAGCAGTAATCTTTCCTCTCTCCTCTCTCTCTCTTTTCCCTTCCTCCCTCCCCTCCATTCTGCTCTACTAAAATAAGCTATTACTTCATCTGCAACCTGTTGCAAATTCAGTCTAGCTACAAATTAAACATACATTCACGTTGTTAAAAAAAACAAACAAAAAAAAACAATTAAGCTTCCGATTTCATTTCCGTGTACAAACGCAGCTCCAAACCCAGTAGGAAAAACCCCGGCGTGTTCTGGATGTTTGTTGTGCCCACTTGTTTCTTTCCTCCCGCATTTAAAATGGTCTGTTCCTCAGCTAATCGAGTTCAAAGGGCTGATGTCATTACATTTCCTGGAATCGCGTTTCAGCCGGGGAAGTGGAAAAGTTAAACTCCAGGCGAGCTGCACATTGACGTCAGCTCCGAGTCATGTTGTGATTTAGTCAGTTCCTTTCTGCTTCATCAAGTGCTGCTGACAGATCCCGAGTTTGTTAACTAGCTCACCACTGCCTCTCTCTCCAAGATCGCGCTTAGACCAAATAGCTTTTCTCGTAAGCCTTATTTTAACCTTTCTGTAGAGGTAAGTAGAGGGGGGCCCTTTGTGAGCCTGTTATACTTGCATGGACAGGACTAGGGGTTGTCTGGCAGACTCGTGGGGCCGGTCGAGCTGCCAGCTGAGGCTGTGCCTGCATGTGCCGGGTGAGCCCCGGACCGCAGGAGGCTGGGGGTTTCTTAACTCATCCTCCACGGCCAAGACCTGAGATTCAGAGTGCCCTCTAGTGCCCAGCCAGGGAAGCTCTTGTCTTTTAACTGCGTCCTCCGCCTCTTGTGTTTAATTGGTAACCAGTAATTTTTTACATGGTTTGCATTTTCTGAGTTGCAGGGAGCGATTTTGAAAGACTTGGTTCCTAACGACCTTTGTGTGGTTGCAGTGTTGTTTACTCAGTGGTCTTGGTTGTAACCCAGTACCGAATTGGCAGTTGAATTCAGAAAGAATGGATGGTTATAAACAGCTTCACCACAATTTAGCTCTTCAAAGTTGGTGGGTCTCAGCCCTCTTCCTGGAGAGAAACATTTCAGGCGCTTCTAGAACCCGTATTAAATTGCTTTTTAAATGGCCTAGAGGAGCTGTTTTTTTCTCAGAGAAGTTTTTGTGAAGTGATAGAGATTGCAGAAGTTCTCAGATGACTAATTTATGACAAGATATAGATGCACTTACAATAATCTCAGAAACTGCAGGCCATAGCATTCTGAGAACCAGGAGGCATTTTCATGCACATGCTTATTTTATGAAAATTATTGGCTTATGTCTTTAATTTCTATTCATCATTTTTTTAAGTATTTTTAAAAGAGAATCATTACAAAAAGATAAAATGATTTTAAATTACTGTGGTTTTAACCATTGGTTATAAACAAATGAACATTTTTTGCATGTGAACAGCAGTTTTTTTTATGCATTTATTTTTGTGGGATGAACATACCATCCTTGAAGCATTTTTTTCACAGTTGCTGTTACCAAGGTTGCTTATTCATGATTTGCCTTTTCCAATCTAAAATTTTCAAAATGTGAAACTTTAAAGTGCCGAATAATGTACAGCATTTTTTCACAACACCTGATTGTGATTGCCTTTGAAAATCACTATTTTTAAAAGTCTGGTCGGTTCACACAGAATCAGTATTATTTGAAAAGATGAGTAACAAATTCGATTTCTTTTTTTATTTTAAGAGCCAGGAGAGTGCAGAGTTTAAGAAACTTTTTCAAGGTATAGTAAAATAGTTTTAAGAACCAGGCCTTTGGCTCCTCGGTTCTGAGCCAACTGTATGGGTTGGCAAATCAACTGGATCTAAATTAGTGGCTTGCAAACTTTTTGACCGTGACCCACATTTTATATCATGACACAGTGGACCTGTGTATGTGTGTGTACCATACATTTATATGAAACAAATTTTAAACATAATACTGCATGTGATGTACTCATACTTCCTTTTCAATATATTCTATTTTTAAAAATGCTGTTTTTGACCCATGAAATTAATTTTATGACCCACTAATGGTCTGCAACTTAATAGTTTGAAATTCAAATTCTGATCTAAACCAAAATCTGGCCTCTAGCACTAATGACTGACTTGTCTGGAAAAGATTTTAGCAGCATTTACTTAAAGGATCATAAAGTCAAATATACAAAGTAAATATCTGTTGTTTATAAGTTTATATTATTGATTCAGTTGGGTATAATTTAAATTTTTATTAGAAATTATTTTTTGTTTAATTCATTATGCTAGGAGAAATTTTATTATTTTTGAGACTCTGAATCTTAAGTTACATTCAGACTGGATTTCTGAATGGTTAAGAACAAACTTTCCAACTATCAAATTTGGAAAATAGTACCTTAGTTATTATTTGATGCCTGAAAACAAGGATATAACAGGTATTTTAAATTTCACGCAAACTTTATGGCCGCCCTGTGTGTATATATATGCATTATATATGTATATATAATGCATATATATGTGTATGTATATATAAATATATATGTATCACCTTTGTAATAGGAGGCTATTGGCAATGATTTTTGTTTGGAAATTCTGACATGAAAGAATGGTTCCCATTTGGTTCTAACAGCTTCTTGAGTTGGTAGCAGAGCAAGTTATAATCATGTTGGAAATAATAAGTTACTTGTCCACTTTGTCTGAATAAAGCTCCAAATCTGTAAGGAGGATGAAACTGAAAGTTGCTATTAAACTATTTTCCTTCTACTTTTGAAAAATGTTTAATGAAATATGATTCAGTATTATTGATTTCATTTTGCCCTGCTTTATTTGCCTATATGAATACCTTGCCTAATAAAATACTTATGATGATACTTTGCTTTTTTGTAAACTTTAAAAAGTCATTTAATGTTATAAATAAACATAATACTGTCAAGGAAACTGTGAGATTGTGAGTGTTACACAGGAAGCAGGAAGTACAGGTTAAAGGAGGAGGTGGGCCTCACTGAAAAAAGCATATTTAAATGCGGAAAAAGAAGTAGCAGTTTACATGCATTCTCAGTGATAGAGGGCACTCATTGTGTGTACAAGTGAACCCAGGTCAGGGTGGGTATGTGGCATCCAACTTTCCAAGTCTAGCAAGGGGTGAACAGATTTGAGTCTTCAGACTCCTTGGTACTGTTCATACCATATTACGTGGCTGCTCACATTTCAACTGACATTGATAAATTAATGCTAATGTACCAGCAACAGGAATTACAAAAGCATGCCAAATGCTACCTATAGGCAGATATATAAAATGTTTTATATATATATATATGTATGCGATATATATATATATAACATTTAAAATGTTAACATTATAAATGTTATAAATGTTATATATATATAAGATATATAATATATTAGCATCAATTTAAATAGTCAAAAGGGATTTTTTTCTTAGAATATTTGTTATTAACTGCTCATAGGACAATAGATCATATATCTGCCATTATATAGAACATTAAATATCAGCATTCATAATTTCCCATCTGTAATAGAGATTGGACTCTTAAGATAACCACTGACTTAAGAAAGTCCCTTATCTGTAACTCACTTACCCTGACTGTGGTAATCATTTCACAATGTATACATCTATCAGAGCATCACATTGTATACCTTGAATATATGCAGTTTTGCTTTGTCAATTATGCCTCAATAAAGCTGAAAAAAATTTAATGATTTAATTCGATGTGGTCTATGTGTTATAGTAATTGTAAGAAATTTGAAAATGTTCAGTGTTCACTCATTTTTATGTAGGGTTTAATTTTCCTGGTGAAAATAGAGGAATGGAGAAGAGAAATTACTTGGCAGTGTGGGATGCCGGGTGTAGACAAGCAGGCTCTGGCAGGGATGATGTGGTGGGAGAGAGAGAACCAAAACAGTGGAGATGTTAGTAGATTAATGGAGCGAGGGGAAGAAGCCCCCCACCTACTTCTAAGTCTGACTTCTAAATTACCTTCAGGTCACTTAGGTGTATTTAGGATTAGAGACATAGAGTGAAATGACATTTGAAGGTAGGAACGCTCTCTATAAAAATGTTCGTATTTAGTCCATGTGCTCAGAATGGTAGATATCTCAATCAATCAATAAAAAAATCAAACAATCAAATAAAATTAACATCATTCGGGGTGTCAGTAACTCGTTTCACTTTGGAACCTATCAAGATAGGCATTTGGCTAGGTTTCTTGTTTATTTCTTTGCTTTCTACTCTCACTTGTGGGGTTTTTCAGTTTTATTACCAGTTTGACAAGCGTATATATCCTTTAGTCACTTTGAGGTTCTATTTTAAGTGATTATACGTATATTGAAAGGACATTTCATGTTATCTTTTAATAATTTATTCTCTAAAGGTCTATAAAATAATTATAAACTTTGAAAGTTTGTTAACGACATAAGGAGTAAGAGCCATAGGTTTTCATACCCCAGGTTTGTTAAGAGGGAAAGTCCTGGGGAAAATATATTTATGGGTGTTAGATGCCTTTTAACTAATATACAGTATAAGCATAATTTGGAACATTGTCTTTCAGAACTTAAGGAAGGGAAGAGGAAGGGAACTAACATTTTCTGAATGCCTACCATGTGCCAGGCACTGTGCTAGACACTTTGACATACATTACAGGGTTTATTGTGAGTATTAAATGAGATAATGTATCCCCATTTTACAGATGAGGAAACTGAACTTGCCCCAAGTCACATGGCTGGTAAGTGGCAGAGCTGGACTAGAACCCAGACTCCAAATCCCATGCTTTTTCTGCTGTATCGTGTTTAAAGCTTGCAAAGAGAGGTATGAAGTTAATGACCAGAATGGAGAGTCCTGGGAATTTTCTTTCCCACAAAGTGTTTGATACTGAACTTCAAAAAATTTTTTTCATGTCAGGAGTTAGATGGTTGGAAACGTTTACCTTATAATTAAAACTTTTCTGCTTCTAAAATGTCATGTTGCAGTAGAACTTCTGTAAGTTGATCACCCAAAGGACTGTAACAAACTGGTCAACATATGGAACATGGGGTATATGTTCGGTCTATGAAAATTAGGTCAACTGGAGGCGGTCAGGTTTGGGAGGTGGTCAACTATGGAGGTTCTACTGTCTATCTAAGGGAGGATTTAGGAAATAATGCCCTTTTTCAAGAAAAATCACTCACTAAAGTCCCTTCAGGGCTTTTGATGTCTTAGTGTTAAAAGACTTACCTTTAATAATACAAGTCTTTAAGAAGGACTGCTAATTTTAAACATTCAAATGACAGTGGACTTATGGAAAACCCTAGGAAGTTCACAGTTTACTTTGCAGTGCACATATAAATTCATGATTTAGCCTTTATGTGCCAAGCTGTATGCTAGATTCTAGGAAATACCAAGGTTAAAATGGTAACTATCCCTGAATTGTCTTGAAGTTTTTGCTTTCCTGAGAATAAAATATAAGAATGAAAAATAAAATATCTTTTCTCTTATTCTCTTTCTTCCATCATGATTTTAAGTCCCCCTGTCCCCCCCATGACTCATGGATTTTCACAATATGAAAATGAAATTCTAGAATAAAAAATCATTTGGACACGTTTAGTAGTTAGATAGGACAGGAATTGGCCTTGATAAGTGTACAGGAATAAGAGCATATCATCAAAGAATGTGGGCTGGTTCTTTGAAATGTGATCCTTGGTATCTAATCTGCTGTAAATTACCACTGAACTCATAATACTGAAAACTTGAAGCTCACTAAGTTAAACACTTTTTATAATTTGCTTCAAAAATAAAACTTTCTGACATTTAGATTTTCTCAAAACAGGAGATTCTCTTTGCCCATATCTGTTTAATGCACTTTACTAATAATATTACATTTGAGTCTATGTAATTTACCCATTGACCATTAGAAGGACAATCATATAGAATCCTTGGGGTATTAAAGAAATTTATACTAATTCCTACTAATTTATACTAATACATGTTTCTTGTTTGAACTAATGAGGTATATTCTTTGACGTTTGTTGAAGGAAATAAAATGAATATATGATGCCTGAAACATTGTAATGAAACCCAGTTTAACATCTCAGAACTAATATCCAAATATATCATCCCCTTCCAAGTTATTTTCAAATGATCTTTCTTTCTGAGCTATTGCTGAAAATGTTTTCAGAATGCTTCTTTTGGAGCTGTCATTACCCTTCAGGTTGCCAAATTTGGTCCTTTGAGGGTGGTTGTGGCTTTTGGAAACAGGCAAAAGTTGTTGAAAACCATTTCTGGTAAATATATATAAGGCCAGCGGATGGACTTCAGTTTTCATCTGCATTGCCACCCACCCCCATTCCTCCGCTTTAAAACAAAAAAAGATTTTTAAGAAAACTAGCTTTGGCATATCATGTAAGCATTCTGCTCTGATTACAGCAAATAGCAAACGGGTGCAAACCAGAGAGTGCCACGGACCCCTCTGAGCACTTCTGTTTTATTGCACTTCTTTGTGAACATGTTTGGAAAAAACGCCCCCAGGCCAAGGTCCATGGCCAGGCTGCCCGTGAAGGTCCACAGTGACGCGTAGATGTAAACTTCTCATTCGTCACTGGCTATTGTTGGAGTTTCAGAAAGCCTGGGCAGCCTCCAGCTGTTGTATGGTCTCAGCCGTGACCGTCCCATAACCTTCTCCCCTCGATGTGGGTAAAGAGAAAAGAGGGAAGAACTGTGCGGTTCTTTGCTCCACTCTGTCTCCTCTGACAATATGAGTTAGACACCTTTCAAAAACTCTTTAACAGGTTAGTTTAGAACTGGTTTTAAAATGACCTTCATAAATATTTCAAATCTATAAAATTTTCTACGATGTATACTGAGACATCTATGGAGACAGTATTTTGAGAAATCACAAAAAAAAAAAAAAAAAAAAAAAAAGAAGACGAAGAAGAAGGAAGGAAGAAATGCAGAGCTTTCCCCAAATTTATTAGTGGAGATTTTTCTGGTGAGCACTAATCACAGTGACTCGCCATTATTTTTTCAATGATATGTAGAAGGAAGAGGCATTACAGCTTTATAAATGGTATTTTCATTAATGTTATGAAGACCTTAAGTGTGCTTTCCTCACAGCTGTGTTTCTTATTCTTTCACCCAATTCCAGGGCCCTAGGGGAGGACAAACCTCCTGGCATGTATCCAAATAGAAGCACAGAGTTCAGTTCATTTTTAACTTCTTAAAACTGCTTGACTGTCTTCAGTGATAATATCCCCTTTAGGTAAAAACATCATAGTCTCCCATGGGTATGATATCAGCTATTACTCAATGGGTATAATACATTTTAATGAAATATGGAAGTGCCATGTTTCCTCTTTTGATTGACATTTGATTCTGGCCAAGTTTTATAGGATTAATAACCCTAAAAATCTTTCTTGCATTGAACTGTGAGAGGGCATGTATTTTGTACCATCTCATCAGAGTGTCAAATTAACTCTGGACCATACGTTCTCAAAGTTGAAGCGTTGGTGGCTGAAACATGTTTTGTCACGCAAATCCATCTGTCTTTTCTATGTTTATTGCAGCCGATAGACAGATTTTGTACATAACTTAGGAAACTTTGAGAACTTACTTTTAGTATTTCATCCAAATATTAAATCTTTTAGTGGTATAGTTATACTATACCCAGAAAATATTTTTAATAAATGAATATTTAGAAATGTATGATTATCCCAGGAAACTTAAGAAAGACAAAAATTATCTTTCCCCAGAGACACCTGTTTTAAATAGACCTCTGCTGTTTTTTGTTTTTTTAACTGAAACCACAGTGAACTAGATTCTTTCCATTGCCTTAGTCATTTTCTGGTAATGGACTTGCACTTAAAGACCTTCAATAACCATTTCAGACATGATATAGGGTGTAGGAAAAGCTCCTAACTGGAATATTCAGGGGGTGAAGATGTTATGCTTAATTAAAATTTTTGCAATGGTATACTAGAGCCTGCTCCCTCCAGCTTACTAGAAGCAATTGTTAAATTTTCAGCACTTTGGGAGCTGATTGTTAAAACAGTCACTGTTAAAAATTATGTATCTGTATACACACACACACACACATACATGCACACATAAACACTTAGATTACATTAAAAACCTCAGTACTCAGAACTCAGCATTTCTAATTACCTTCTCTGTGCTCTTACAGTTATTTACAGCTGTCTTGTCTGTATGGGATGCTACTTAGTGGATGCCTCTTTCCAGCTCTACATTCAGGGAGGTTCCATGGGGAGCTTGAAATGACCATTCACATCATGGAATCTTCAAACACTATAGATCAAGGCTTCCCCCTTCCGCCAAAGAGCTGTTTCTTAAAGGCAGTGTGTGCCAAAAAAATGTAAACATATTTAAAGCAATTTTGTTGAAAGTAAAATTGATCATTCCCACAAAGTGTAGGAATTGCAGGTAAAGTGGATGTGTGTAGCCTATCTAGGTCCACTTGACTAGTACCAGTACTTTAATTCAACTTCAAAAAGTAATACTTAGATAACCTCTGGCAGGATGTGTATGCATGTTTTTGGCATATCAAAAAAATGCACACCACTGATTTAAGGCTAAATGAACTATCAGTTGAAAAGCCTGTGCACTTTAGCCTCTGATAAAAACCTGTCTAAATAGAACAAGACATTTTTCTACCATAAATGTGTAGGGTATGCCAAATATCATCACCCCAAATGCTGAAGAAAATCTTTGATACTTAAGATTCCTGTAGTGCTCAGAATAATCATCTTATACAAGATCACCTCTTGTGACATGTATAAAGTATATTATTTCCAGGCCAATTTTGTATAAAATGTCAAATCGTGAATTGTTTGTATAAGCTTGTAACATTTTGTTTCACTGCAGCCACCACTGGTGACATGCCAACTTACCAGATCCGAGCACCCACTACTGCTTTGCCACAGGGAGTGGTGATGGCTGCCTCCCCGGGAAGTTTGCACAGTCCTCAGCAGCTAGCAGAAGAAGCAACGCGCAAACGAGAGCTGAGGCTAATGAAAAACAGGTAAGGCATTTCCCGAGGAGTCAGTAGCCACTTCTAGGACACGGGATTTATCATGGTGGGCCTGGTAAAAAATTGTACTCTTCCTAAGTAAGCCATTTCTCCCAAGTTAAGTGTTATGTGGCATTTCATGTCAGTTTGTGCTCTGCATCTGATGATAACTAGATTGTCTCCCCAGCCATTAAACCATTTCATCAGCAGAAAACTTGCATCCCTCTGTGTTGTAAGGGCAATGTCCAAAACATACATTTAAGGCTGGGTGCAAATCCTAGCCTGTAATCCTAGCACTCTGGGTGGACAAGGTAGGTAGATCAGCTGAGCTCAGGAGTTTGAGACCAGCCTGAGCAAAGCAAGACCTCATTTCTATCAAAAATAGAAAAAAGAGCCAGGTGCTATGGTGGGTGCCTATAATCCTAGCTACTTGGGAGGTTGAGACTTGAGGATCACTTGAGCCTAGGAGTTTGAGGTTGCTGTGAACTATGACACCATGGCACTCTACCCAAGGCAACTGAGTGAGACTCTGTCTCAAACAAACAAACAAACAAAAAAACCCCATACATGTGTCTGTGCCTGTGGCTCAAGTGCCTTAGGCTCTAGCCACATACACCTGAGCCTGTGGGTTTGAATCCAGCCTGGCCCCGCCAAACAACAATGATGGCTGCAACCAAAAAATAGCTGGGCGTTGTGGCGGGTGCCTATAGTCCCAGCTACTTGGGAGGCAGAGGCAGGAGACTCGCTTGAGCCCAGGAGTTGGAGGTTGCTATGAGCTGTGATGTCACTGTACTCCACCCAGGGAGACAGCTTGAGGCTCTGTCTCAAAAAATAAAAAAACAAAACAAACAAAAAAAACCCCATACATTTATTTTTTTAACAATGATGGAAAGACTATCACAAATAATGATTTATGGCCAGGCCTGGTGGCTAACACCTATAATCCTAGCACTCTGGGAGGCTGAGGTGGGTGGATTGCTTGAGCTCACAGGTTCGAGACCAAACTGAGCAAGAGTGAGACCCCCATCTCTAAACCTAGCCAGGCATTGTGACAGGTGCTTGTAGTCCCAGCTACTTGAGAGGCTGATGCAAGAGAAATACCTGAGCCCAAGAGTTTGAGGTTGCTGTGAGCTGTGACGCCATGGCACTCTACCAAGGGCAACAAAGTCAGACTCTGTCTCAAAAAGAAAAAAAAAAAAAAAAAACAAAGATTTATTTTGCATTTTGTATTTGTACAGTAGGTGATAAGTATAATTTTTGGCTTCTTTATAAGCAATGTAAATTTGTGTGAGTTAAGCATTTTTAAGGTTTTTATATGTAGTTTCCTTTTATCTATGCTATAACTTTGGGTTTTTTTTTCCTTTATTATGCTGAAATAAAGGCTCTGATAAATTCTAGTCAAGTGCAAATACAAAATAACAAAAAGAATTAAAATACCCATGGCTCTACCACTTAGAGATACCTACTATTATAATAATATGCTCCACTCTGCTCTCATTCTTCCTCACTTATTCTTTTCTTTCTTCTTCTTTTTTTCTTTTGAGACAAGGTCTTACTCTGCTGTCTAGGCTGGAGAGTGCAGAGCCATCGTAGCTCACTTCAACCTTGAACTCTTGGTTCACATGATCCTCCTGGCTCAGCCTCCTGAGTAGCTAAGACAACAGGCACACTCCACCACACCCAACTAAGTTTTTAATTGTTTGTAGAGGTAGGGTCTCACTATGCTGCCCAGGCTGGTCTCCACCTCCTGGCCTTAAGTGACCTTCCTGTCTCAGTCTCCCAAAGTCCTAGGATTACAGGCATGAGCCACTGTGCCCACCCTTATCAGACTTATTCTTGCTCCATATTTGGGTAATTTTATATTTTAAGCAATAATAGATTATAAAATGCTACTTTCCAAAGTTTTTTTTATAACTTAAAGTTAAATAAAGTCTGATTTAAGAAATAATGAAAACTAAGCCAAGAAATAATATACTTAACTTTGCATATTATTTCTTGGCTTAGTTTTCATTATGGAAAATGGCACAAATTAATCTAATTTTCTAAATGAACAGAATTGTCTAAGAGTTACCCAGTAATCTTATCACCTTATTCTGAAGTGTTTAATGTCTTTATTGTAAGAAAACAAAATGTTTCTGTTGGGAATCATGTGCTCTCCTGTGATCAGGACCCCATGGTCTTAGCCCCCCAGTTAATCTAGAAATTGTGACCATTGATCCCCTCAGATTCAGTGCTGAGTTCATCACTGTCCTTTGTACTACTGAGTATGACCAGAAGTAGCTATATTCAGTTGATGAATAGCCTTTTGAAGGTCATAGTTTGCTATTTTATAGGAATCCTTAAGTTGGCTACCATTCCTAAGCTTACTACTTATCACAGAACATTAGATGGAGCCTAATACACTAAAGAACTCAACAGATAGGCAGAAATAGGATCATTAAGCTATACACACTTTTTTTTTTTAGATATAGTCTCACTTTGTCACCCTTGGTAGAGTGCTGTGATATCATAGCTCATAGCAACTTCAAACTCTTGGGCACAAGCAGTTCTATTGCCTCAGCCTCCCAAGTAGCTGGGACTAGAGGTGCCCACCACAACGCCTGGCTATGTTTAGAGATGGGTTTTCGCTCTTGCTCAGGCTGGTCCAGAACCTGTGAGCTCAGGCATTCTACCCACCTTGGCCTCCCAGAGTGCAAGATAGACACATATTTCTTGGTGTTTGTTCCTGGTTTACTATGTTGTGCTGGATTAATACTTTTTATCGGCCCTAATTTTACTCAGAAACCCTGATACGGATGAATCAGTGGGGGTCCCACAGCGTGAGAGCTGTTTTATGGCAGGCTTGGTACAAAAGATCCCTAACTTTCCTCTGATGGAAGAATATGGATCCTTAAAGTTGCACTGTGATTTCAGGAGCTATGAATGTAATTGCATCTCTGGGCATAGAATGTGCATTGTGAAGTTCAAAATACCACTAAATTTTGGGATAGGCACAGTGGCTTATACCTATAATCACAGCATGTTGGGAGGCAAAGTAGGAGGATCATTTGAGGCTAGAAGTTTCAGACTAACCTGAGTGACATAGTGAGATCAAAGATGCAAAAGTTAGCCTGGTGGTACCCATCTGTAGCCCCAGCTACTCGACAGGCTGAGGCAGGAAGATCACTTGAGCCCAGGAGTTTGAGGTTGCTGTGCACTATGGTGACAACACTGTATTGTGTCCCGGGCAACAGAGCAAGACCCTGTCTAAAAAAAAAAAAAAAAAAAAAAACAAAAACATAAAATTTTGGATTTTTTATAAATAACTAATAGTAACTATTTGATAGCATTTGTGTTTGGGCTGCAAATAACCAAGGAAAATGGAGGTTTAAACTTGTAGATGGTTTTTTGATCTTATACAACTGATCCAGAGGTATTTGCAGCCAGAGCCAAGACTTGGAAGTGTCATGGAGGATGCAGGCTCCTTCTCCCTGCTCACTCATCTTTAGCCTGTACTGTTTGTTCTCATGGTCACAATATGGCTGCTGCTCCTCCAGGCATTGCATCAGGCAGAAAAAAGGGAGAGGACTAGAGCCAAAAATTGGGGCTGGCTGAGTATGGCCCTTCTGAAAACATTTCCTGAAAGGTGCTCCTAGCAGCTGTCACCTACATTTCATTGGCTGGAAACATTCTCTAGTCCCTAGCTGTAAGGGATTCTGGGACAGGATATTTTAGCTTTCCAGATCTCAATTTCAGAACAAGATGAGAAAAGCAGATGATAAAAAGCTATTAGGTCTCACTGTATCTGTTTAGTAGGTGTTAAGTGTTTTATTTGTGTTGTTTCTTTAACTCCTAATAACTTCCACATGAAAATTGTTCTGATCCTTACCCCCACTTTAGAGATGAGCAACTGAGGTTCGGAGAGATTAAATAATAAGGTGGTTGAGAGCACATAGCCTAGAGAGGACAGAACCAGGAAGTTCAATTCGGCAGTCTTTATTCCAGAGGTGGCCACCACACTAACACCAGGGTCACCTCACTATAAGCTGCAAGCTTAACTTCATGGAAAGTATGTAGGTTTTAATTAACAAAAAAGTCTCTTAGACAGTCTCTCTTTTTATTCTTTGGCTGGCATCCACAGTAGATATTTAATTATATTTCTGCCAAGCCAGCAACAACGTTTATTCCCTCACACCCCTGTCAGCTTTTCCTCTTTGCCATGTATTTCCTGTCCATGCTGAAGATATATCCAGATAGATGCAAGGCCTGAAAGCTGAGATAACTATTAATAGAAGAAACAGGTGTTTTCCCCAGCTGAGAAGTACTGAGGAATGTACTGATCAAGTGATCATCAAAGCTTTGTGCTTGGAACATTTTGACCCTGGTGACATGTATCCACACGTGCACACACATACAAATGTAAAATATGAAGTATGGATGTTTATAATACATCTCTTGGTAAAGAGAAATTTTAAAAATTAAATACCCCACAACATTGCCCTTAGGTATATAAAGATTTCCTTGAATGGTACCTGGTTTTGTAAATTGGCTATCTTCCTTCTAGGTCTAGAGTTTAATATCATGACTTAATCACAAAAACTTTGATATTCATAAATGAATTCTAGTTTCCTTTGTGGAAAAAAGAGTTGGATTATGTTCCCAAACTTGCAATTTTGTTACATTGGAATTTATTCTGAAATTTTCCCTGTGCATCATTTAGATTAAATTAATTTCTATATTGTCACATTTCAGTTCACTTTTACATCTTTTATTTATTTATTTATTTATTTTTTTTGCTAACCAGTTGAGAAGTCTGAGAACTTTGTGAGTTCACAGGGTGAGTCCATAGTTCTTGGCTAGGAAGTAGGGGATCTTTTCCTGCAGTTTATTGGCATTTCAAGGTTTCTTTTCTGCTGACTATTGCTTCCCATAGGGAAAACACAAATATCCAGTTAGTGAGAGTCAACTATCTTAAAAATAAAGCAATTGGCCAAATCTGTTCACACACTAGTTCAGGGTATCAGAAACATACATTACAGTAATTGGTGTTTAGACATTAAACACAATTTCTGTTAAAATATATTTGAGTGACTATTTCAATATAAGCTTCTTTGATATGAAGGCTGGTGTACCTCCTAGGCAGTTATTCTGGAACTGAATACTTCAAAATAAGGCTGTTATCAGAGGTATCTTCTTCAGAGAGTTAAGTGAAGTAGTTGCCATTCCCTCCCACCCTAAAAAAAAAGAGAGAAAATGTTGGCTATATTTATTTGGTTTCTGGTGGGGTTATGCATGGAAATTACTCCTCTATATATTTGTGTTGTTGCTTTGGTTGCTGGTCTATTCTTTCCTTTGGGCTTACAGTGCTTTACAATTCCGTATATTGTACACTAAATGCATGTGATTAGAGAACAGTCTTGCAATACACTCCTGAGTTACTCCATAGCTTCCTTTTCTTAATTTTTTTAATTTTAATCATGGTGGACTCATACTTGTGATTTTAAATTGTCTCAATTATTGAGTGTTGTATTATGTAACACCCTTCTTTATTTTTTTAATTTTCAGAGACAGTGTCCATTTCATTTTGGTTTATAAAAATGTATGTTTTTTGTTTATTGTTATAATTTGTCCATCTTGTGTTTTCTAGCCAATAAACTGTTTCTTGAAGTCATGATTGATCTTGTTTTACTGAGACTTGGTCTTGAAGAGTAAAAAGTCTCCAGTGTTGGACCTTTAAGTTTCTTGAGGATTGTTATAATCATTTTTGATCACATCAAATTAACTCCTTGTGATGGAATATGTGGCTCTTGGCAGACAGAAATAATTAAGAGAATTAAAAGGATCTATAAATGTTTTCATAGAAATTCCATTTCGGTAACATGGTCCTATTGTTGTAGCTTACTGAAAACTGTTCTGGTTATTGTTACCATGGAATGTGTGCCCTAAGAAAACCCCATTTTCCATGAATGCTGGGGCAAACTGTGCTCAAGTTGTTGTTGTTGTCTTACAGTGATCTTACAAAAAGGCACGTGCCTGGTTACATCTGTTGTGTGGCTTTGTCCAAATCTGACTAGGATTGATTGGCTGTTGAGTTTGGGGGGCAGAGGTTCATTGAGCCACTCTAGATTGTGCTGGGAGGTTGTTCCTGCAGTCATTTGCCTTGTGTTGGTTCCAGGGAAGCTGCCCGGGAGTGTCGCAGGAAGAAGAAAGAATATGTCAAATGTCTTGAAAATCGTGTGGCTGTGCTTGAAAACCAAAACAAGACTCTCATTGAGGAACTCAAGGCCCTCAAAGATCTTTATTGCCATAAAGCAGAGTAACTGTCTTTGACTTGGACCTTGTTTACTATGAACTCTAATCAAGGCAGGAGATGCAGCAATTCTACTAATAATTGCCATGTGGACTTGTGGAAGGGACACTTGTGACCCTTAAGAATCCAGTTTGGCTTAGTGTTTGAAATTGAATTGGGAATGTCGTTCCAAGATTTGGAATGCCAACCATGATTGTATTTACCAAGCTTATTTCAATCTGTTTTGTCAATAGCATGCAAAAAAAAAAAAAAAAAAAAAAAAAGTCTTGTTTTGCCCTTTTGCTTCTACTTTTTGCAGGGAAGCTGCTAAAGAATGTCGACGTCGAAAGAAAGAATATGTAAAATGTCTGGAGAGTCGAGTTGCAGTGCTGGAAGTCCAGAACAAGAAGCTTATAGAGGAACTTGAAACCTTGAAAGACATTTGCTCTCCCAAAACAGATTAGTAGAAATATTTAACTATGAACTGATTTTGAAGGCAATACAATATATAGCCGGCAAGAATTATGGCTTTTTTTCTTTCCTTTGTATCATTCATCTATTCTCTAATCTCTAACATTCCTAAAGTGCTTCACTGTACGTAGATAAATCTTAGGTATAAATTCAATTTTTTAAAAAGAGACAAACTGTAAAAAAATGTATGTAACAAACTCTTAAAATGCAATATTTGTAAGACTTATTCCAATGCCACATATTTGCAGTTCCCAATCTCTGTGTCATGAATAGTGTCCTATGCAATAAAATTTTTTGCAGGTCTTTAAAACCAAATCATTTTAGGAAAGGATGATCAAAAATAATGCATCCAGCAGTACAATAAAAGTAAAACACAAAACATACCTCAGGAAAGAATAGAAAGCGTATATTTAAAGACATGCCTAGGTGAGAATAATAGCCCAGAAGTGAATTTATGCACTTGCAGATTTTTATATCAGTTGCTTTGTAAAGAAAACATTGTCTTGCTGTCCTTGAATGCCATAGTTGAAGAGAGTTTCTAATAGAACCATGTTGGTTATACTTTGTAGTGTTTGGTGCTCATTTAAATATAAACATTTACTACGGTTTTTAACTCTATTGTATAATATAAAAGATCTTGCAAAAGTTCTTTTATTCTTTTTTTTTTTTTTCTAAGAGAGTCTCACTTTGTCACCTTCGGTGGAGTGCTATGGCGTCACAGCTCACAGCAACCTCCAACTCTTGGGCTTAAGCGATTCTCTTGCCTCGGCATCCCAAGTAGCTGGGACTACAGGTGCCCATCACAACACCCGGCTATTTTTTGGTTGTGGTGGTCATGGTTGTTTGGCAAGCCTGGGCTGTATTCAAACCCACCAGCTCCCGTGTATGTGGCTGGCACCCTAGCTGCTGAGGTACAGGTGCTGAGCCTTGCAGAAGTTCTGCAATATCAGTCTGATATTACCTAGTGAAAGTGACAAGATATGTTAATCTCTGGAATGAGCAGAAAGCCTTTTAGAATTGCATTGCATACCTTCAAGGGTACAAGTTGAGTTCTGCACTGGGTCTCCATCCTGGCAAATGCTCTTCTGCCATTTCAGGATGGCCCCAGAGTTTCGCAAGGAGAGCACAGCAGTGATTAGAAATTCAGCCTTTGCAGGGCAGTGCCCATAGCTCAGTGGGTAGGGTGCCGGCCACATACATCAAGGCTGGCAGGTTCAAACCCAGCCCTGGGCCAACTAAAACAACAATGACAACTGCAACAACAACAAAAAATAATAATAGCTGGGCGTTGTGGTGGGCGCCTGTAGTCTCAGCTACTTGGGAGGCTGACGCAAGAGAATCACTTAAGCCCAAGAGTTTGAGGTTGCTGGGAGCTGTGACACCACAGCACTCTACCCAGGGTGACAGCTTGAGGCTCTGTCTCAAAAAAAAAAAAAAAAAAAGAAAAGAAAAGAAAAGAAAAAGAGAAATTCAGCCTTTGCAAACACTAAGCCTTTCTGTAGATGGTCTAGAGGTCTCCTGCTGGGGACCTCTACCCTGAGGTTTAGCTAACAACCGCAGGAATTTTAAAGTAAAAACAAAAACAAACCCAAATTTTATTTTTCATCTCAGAACAGCTTGTAGTCCATGTTAGATCAAATAGTCTCAGGTCAGCACATTCAGATGAAGTTCATTACAACTGAGAGAGCAATGTCATTACTGGCAGCTGCAGCTTCAAGGTACAATAAGCCCAAAGCTCTACCCATGCGATTCCCTGTTGCCTCTCAGTCACAAACATTTCTTGAATGCCTACTGTGTGCTAAATGTGGCTGTATTAGCTACTGGAGCTTCTGCTCTGTGAAGGATGCCCTCTGTCCCAGCCCAGGGTGGGTGGGGAGGTACCAGAGCAGGAGGCGTTTCCCACAGATTCCTGCTGCTGCTTCCCCGGGTCGCTGGAATTCTTTCCTTGGTCTGAATCTCCCAGAGACCAAGGTGTGTCAATTTTGGCTTTCTTTAAAAATATTTATTCTTCTTTCAGAGTCTGAGCTCTGAATTTCTTTTATCTCAATTTTGGTCTTTTCTTCTACAGAGAAGAAGGAATGAAAACAGGACGAGAAAGAGGGAAGGAAACCCTCGGGTTTCAGCTGAAGGGCAGCAGTGCTGCACATTCATTCATTCAGAGAATGTGAATCAGCTGTGAGCTTGGAGTGGCAGACAGGGAAAGGGAGATACTGGACAGAATCAGCAGACAAGATGTAAAGAGTTAGAGGCAGTATGTGAATTCTAGAATTCTACAAAGGCGTAGGCAGGGATTAAATAAGAAACCTCATGTAGGAAGTGGATTTTGAACTGGGCCTTCAAGTAACTGACAGTGCCAGGCAGAAGGGCGTTGAGGCAGGGGGCATGGAGCACACACACTGCTCCGGGGAGCTCGTGCCTGGGGAATGGAAGGTCAAGTTAGCACTCACGGCAAGAGTTAGTTTCATTTAAAAAGGAGGAGAAGGGAGAGAGTGAATGTGTGTGCATGTGTGCACTCAGTAAGTCACATTATTTTAGCGAAAGGGGACTGTATCCAATGACTTGGGACCACAGATAATAGAAGTTTTCCCTTCTCAAACCCTGTGGGTTAAACAATAAGAAAAGCGTATTACCTCACAAAACAAGAAATCCAGTGGTGAGAAATTTTAGGATTGCTAAGTTGGTGACATCGCGATAGCATCATGAGTGACTTTCTGCCTGATCCTAACATTGCTGACACAGTTCCAGACATCAGAGATGTAAAAAAATGCTGCTTCCCTCCTTCCTTCCTTCCTGGAAAATGTGGCCAGACATGGTGGCTCACACCTATAATCCTACCACTCTGGGAAGCTGAGGCAGGTGGACTGCCCTGAGCTCAACAGGTTGGAGACCAGCCTGAGCCAAAGGGAGACCTCATCTCTAAAAATAGCCAGGCCTGTGATGGGCACCTATAGTTCCAGCTACTTGGGAAGCTGAGGCAAGAGAATCGCTTGAGCCCAAGAGTTTGAGGTTGCCATGAGCTATAATGTTAGAGCACTCTACCAATGATGACAAAGTGAGACTGTCTCAGAAAAAAAAAAAAAAGAGTAAAGAAAATGTGCAGAGAGTGAGGAAATGTTCAGCACTGGGTACCCTCAGATTTTCAGTAGCCAGATCTTCATCAGAATCTTTCTCTTTTTCTTTTCTTTCTTTCTTTTTTTTTTTTTTTTTTTTTGAGACAGAGCCTCAAGCTGTCACCCTGGGTAGAGGGTAGAGTGCTGTGGCATCACAGCTCACAGCAACCTCCAACTCCTGGGCTCAAGTGATTATCCTGCCTCCACCTCCCAAGTAGCTGGGACTATAGGAGGCCTGCCACAACACCTGGCTATTTTTTGGTTGCAGCTATCATTGTTTGGCGGGTCTGGGCTGGATTTGAACCGCCAGCTCAGGTGCATGTGGCTGGCGCCTTAGCTGCTTAAGCCACAGGCACCGAGCTTTTGTTTTTGTTTTAGAGCAACTTCAAAATCTTGGGCTGAAGCAATACTCTTGCCTCAGCCTCCCAAGTAGCTGGGACTACAGGCACTCACCACAATGCCTGGCTAGTTTTTCTGTTGTTACTAGAGACAGGGTATTGCTCTTGCTTAGGCTGGTCTGCAAGTCCTGAGCTCAAGCAATCCACCACCTCAGCCTCCTAGAGTGCTAGGATTATCCAGAACCCTTTTTTTTTTTTTGAGACAGAGTCTCACTTTTTCACCCTTGGTAAAGTGAGCAGCTTGGACTACAGACACCTGCCACAACACTCAGCTATTTTTAGAGACAGGGTCTCACTCTTGCTTAGGCTGGCCTTGAACACATGCAAAAAATACCAGCCTCCCAGAGTGCTAGGATTATAGGTGTGAGCCACCTCGCCCAGCCCATAGAACCTTTTTTTGTTAACCAATCACAGGCAAGGAAAATAAATGGGATTAAAAACAGTGCATTGCTAATGAGGATTCAACCCCTGGCCTGGCACTGGGGAGGTGCCAGGCTTTGGGAAAGCACATTGCCATCAGTGTGGGATAAGACTGGAGCTTTGGAAGAATGACTGGGGCGAAAAGTGAGTGAGACAGTTAGCAACAGCTTGTGAGAGCGTGGAGCTTGAGCCAAGCCAGCTCTTGCTCATGGAGTCTGTCCCTGAAAGCAAGCTCTTGCTACCAAAATAGCACTATTGATAGCTGTCCTTGCAGCCTCACAGATACTGCCTACAGCCTCGCCCTGATCAGAGCGAGCAGTAAGTAGGAAGCTCTGTGAGAGTATCAGACATGCTACACACGGCTGTCAGACAGAACCCAGAGCCCTCGCTGCATCTGTGTGTCTTTTAAAATGCTAAACATTTCTTTTTCTTTCTTTTTTCTTTTTTTGAGACAGACCCTTACTTTGTCCTCCTAGAGTGCACTGCCACCTCAAACTCTTGGGCTCATCTTGCCTCAGCCTCCTGACTAGTTGGGACTCCAGGCACCTGCCATGATAACCGGTTAATTTTTGTATTTTTTGTCAAGATGGGGTCCTGCTCTTGCTCAGGCTGGTCTTGAACTCCTGAGCTCAACCAATCCATCCACATCAGCCTCCCAGAGTGCTAGTTACAGGCATGAGCCAGCACACCCAGCTCTCAAATCCTGAACATTTTAGAATCTAGACTCTTAGATACAGAAATCACAGTGAGAAATCCAGTATCATGGGATTGTACACCTTGTTTAAGTAAGTACTTCATGATGTTAGACCATGCCAGGTAGGAAAATAATGGAAATGAATCTATGCCACATTTTTTTTTTTTTTTTTTTGAGATAGAGTCTCACTCTGTCACCCTGGGTAGAGTGCTGTGGTATCATAGCTCACAGCAACCTCAAACTCTTGGGCTCAGTGATTCTCTTGCCTCAGCTTCCCAAGACAGGTGCTCGCCACAACACCCCGCTATTTTTAGAGACAAGGTCTCACTCTGGCTCAGGCAATCCACCCTCTTCAGCCTCCCAGAGTGCTGGGATTACAGATGTGACCCACCGTATTCCAATGTGTGGCGTGAGCACTTTGCTTACCTGAAGCTGAGCACACCCGGTATACGGCCATTGTTTTATTGCCTGATGCTCCATTCCTTGATCTGTTGATTTTGCCTCATGATTGCTTTTCACCGTTGCCTCTGGCTGTCCTCAGAGTTGGGGAGGTGTCTCTCCAAGATTAGACCCCAGTGGGATCACTCTATTGTTGCTGGATCTTTGTAGGGAGTTACCCTGTGTAGTTCCTCTGGGGCTGCTGTAGTTAGGGGATTCTCGTTGTGGAAGCAACTCCGGTGTGCCCCCCCCCCCCACCATCATACTCATCTGTTTATCTTTTTGAACACAGGAGTATAAGTTTTAAAGTTCTCATCTATAAATTCTATCCTGTATCGTTTGTGGGTTTGTGTCTATTGAGACCCTTTTTTCTCCCAGGTACAGGTCATATACTCCCACTTTTATGCATGCGTGGTGATTTTTTTTTTTTTGAGTTCCAGACACTGTGAGTTTTGTTTGTTGCTGGGCTTTATTGTACTCCTTAAATCATTCCAAGGCTTTACTCCAGAATCTTGGAATGCAGTTAAGTTACCTGGATTACAGCCTGACCCTTGTGAGTATGCTTTTAAACTTCATTGTAGTGATTCCTGAACATGCTTTAGGAATCATTATATTGGTTCCAGTAATAAGGCAGCATCCTTGGAAGGAATGCCCAGTGTTGCTTGTGTTAGGACACTGCTTCATTATGGAGGGAAGAAATGCACGCTGTTCCTGGACTAGGACAAGCTTCCGAGACCACTCTGCCTGCTCCTGTCTCATAGTTTACTCCCCGGCCTTAGCACTTTGCACTGATCAACATTCTCAGTCAAAACTCAAGGTGAACATGCTGCAGATCTCCAAAGCAGTCTCTCTTTTTGTTCCTGTGACCCTCCCCTCCCCAGTTTACTGCCCCATAAGGCTGAGCAAATGTTAGCCATAGTCATCTCTGCAAAGTACGAACTCAGTTTCATCAACTCAATGACACTTTGAAGTGATGCTGAGTTTCTCTTCCCCATGCGGCAGCTTGGAGTTTCCCCATAGGCAACGAGTTATTGACCAACATCTGAAAATTGTTACTTCATATACTTTCTCCGGGTTTTTATTTAAGGCAGAGAACAAATTCTTTCCCTATTACTGCCTTCTTGGCTAGGAGCTAAAGTCCTATACACATTTGGGGATATAAACATTCATTCACTTAGTAATCTCCTCTCACAGATCTAAGGTCTTTTTTTTTATCAGACAACTGCTTGAAAATCCAGAATGTGTGTCTTTCTGACATATGTCATACCCATCAGGCATCATCTATGATTTCTGTTTTACTTTCTTTACAGTAGATTGAGCACATTTAAAGTATGCAAGAAACATGCAAAAAAATGTAAGTGAGAATCCCCTTAGATTTTTACAACTTCCTGCATACACATGTGCACACACACACCTTATAATTATTATACTCACCCCAACTGAACAGCAATTTCTTTCAATACTTGTCTTTATCCAATCTTTCCAAATTACTCAACTTCATTTTCATAGAAATAATAATTATTTTTCCTTTAAGTGTTCATTAGTTTACAGAATTACAATTAAAAGCATGCCTAGAACAAACACGTTTGGGAAGAAACTCAGCAGGGAAAGACATAGACACTAGTGCAGAATACTCTGCTGGCCACAGTGCTCTGCGTCAATCAGTTATTCAGGAAGTTACTTAGAAACTGTTAGAAGTTGGTTAATGGAACTTCCACATGCTGATGAAGTTCTATTAGATAATTATATATCTAAGGACTATATATTTATATTAAATACTTTTAGAGAAAGTATTTTGTTCCCAAGGAAGTATACCTCGTATGAGATGGCAATTACTTCATAAAGCCTCTAATACAAGAAGAGAATTATGTCTGGAGATTCCACGACTGTTTTTTGATAAATGTAATCATTTGAAATAAAAAATACAGTTTCTGACAGGAATTTTAAAAAAGATAAAGGGTTACAGTTTGAGTGACAAAAAGGAGCACACCAAGTGAAAGGGATGACACAATGTCTCAGACACCAATAAGCAGTGTTCACAGCATGGCAAGTATGTAAACATAACTGGAGCGTGTCAGAGTAGGAGTCTATACCAACAAACTGGTTATTTCCAAAATGAAAATGTAGCATACCATCCATGCAGCTTAAAAAAGGCAAATCAACTAGGCTTTCTTGTAGTACTCAAAAATTAATATCTCAAATCAGAGTGTAAAAATGACAGACTCTCAATTACTCTTTAATAAACTATAAAACTATATACTAAAAACTACTTTGGAAAGAAAAAAAGTGATCCCCTTTCTAAAAGCTAACTTATTTCAGAGAAAAAGTACACCATATTAGAATACTGATTTAGATCATTATAAATAATGGTTTGGCTTAAATTCCGTTAAAAATAAAATCTATATTAAAATAATGATTATGTATTTTATTACCACAATACTGAGATATTGAGAAATCTCACTTAAGTATACTGTCAAAGCAAAGCTTCCAATGTAGCGTCCACACGTGTGATGGAAAGTTCTTGGGCAAGTCATTTCACATTCATATGTGAAATCTCTACAGAAGTCTTCAAAAGTCAGGGTGATAGGATAAGAAATAAATATAAAGAAATACCAGTATGATCATTTCTTCAGAATATCACAAGAGAAAGTACTTCCTTGTGGCTTCAGCTTATTACTTCTTGAATGTGGTACCTTCAAAATCACTGTTCTGAGTGGTTTTAAAACTGTTCTATTTATTGTCCATTAGTCCTCTCAGTACACAAGCAGAGAACTTTTTTTCTGAATCTTCATCCTAAACTTTTCTTTCCTTAGCTTCAGGCAACTTCTGCTTTCCCCAAATCTACATAGAATAAGAATAATTCACTTTCTTCATTTATAGTGTTACCTTGAAGAGAATGCTAAATTATGATCAAGTTCCCTAGAGTCTTCTCTTTTCTAGTCTATATAATGCAGGAAAACATTGCACTTACCTCTCAATCTCAATTTCTTTAGATTTTGTGAATATTTTTTTCCTGTTACATTTTTAGACAAAATATAGGCCCCCAAAGTAGATTTATTACTATTTTAATAGTATAAACCTTTCCATTTTACATAAAATACACATATCTGAATTCACAAGAGAAAAACACTTTAAATCCCCTAACAATACTGAACATAATTATCACATTTTCATTGCATTCAATATGTAATCAACAAATACTATTGCGTGCCAGCCCTGTGCCCGGCTCTGTGCTAAACACAAGGACTACTGATACAGAGCAATCAACAGAGCACTTGACCATGGGGGTGGGGAACCCAAGGCCTCCAAGCTATATGTGGCCTTCTCGGTCCTTAAGTAAGGCCTTTTGACTGAATCCAAATTTTAAAGAACAAACCCTTTTATAAAAAAGGGTGTAGCAAAGAAAAATGAAGTTTTTCTTGCCTCCTTTGGTGCTTAAAAGAACAATCTTGAAATAAGAAGGCACAGGTTTCCCCCCGCTGTGTAGTATCTTTAAAGAAAATACTTATCAGCTGAAGGATGAGTAGCAGTCAGACAGATGAAGGAGGGAAGTGTTTCATGCGAGAATAGAGGGCACATTACGGCCGTAAGGAAAATAACTTCAAACAACTCAAAAAGTTCACAGTGGCTTAAAGAGTATCTCAGAATTTTTTTCTAATGTCGTTGTGAAATAAAAGATAATAAAATTTGTCATTTTGGAATGTTACTCTATTTTCAGAATATAGTTGGCAAAAAACACAAAAAACAGAACTTGAGCCAGGGAGATGAGTTAGGAAAACACCCAAAAGAGCACCTTCACTCTTCTCTGTGCGAGTGAATGTACAGCAATCTGTGCATTCTTTCTCTTCGACAGATAATCCTCACATGGATTTAAGGACATCACAGTCTCGGGGTCCTCTCCTGCTTCAATGACCAGGTCTTTCCGGTCTCCATGGCTGATTTTTCACCTCCTCCGCTTTGTAATGCTGAGTGCCGCTGGGCCTAGTGCTTGGACTTCTTCTCTGCATTCTCTCCTTCCTCTGTTCAAGTCATCCTGACAATTCCTTCAATTTTCCCAAAGCAGTATTACTATCTAAATGCTATGTAACTTACTTGTTATCTCTCTCCCACTTCCCACAAGAATGGAATTTCCATTGTATCTTTTATTATGTCATCTCCCCAGCACCTGAACACTTCCTGGTACAGACAAGTCAGTCTAAATGAAAGAATAAAAGAAAGGATCCTGAACCAAGGGAGGACTCAACACGCTAAAGGAATAATGGATATGTACCCATTATTTTATCCACGTTAAAGGAATAATGGATATGTAAAGCAGGAAGATAGGCTAACTACATAGACAGAAGAAAAGGAGGAACCCAACCTTAATTTCTTGGTAGCTGTTGTGGGTGATTAGATACATTACTAACATGTAGGAACACTTTTCCTGAGGAGTGAAAAGATGATGGATTCAGTTTTGGACATGCAGAGTACAAGGTACCTAATGAAATAACCAAGTAAAGATGTTTAGTCCAGAACAGAGAGAGATAAGGATGAAGACAGAGATTTAGAATCAAACAACACAGACACAGTGTTAGATATGATGAGACTAAATTCAGTGACCAAAAGAAAGAGGACAGAGTGATGAAAACACTCAATGTTAGGTTTGTCAGGACTGAGCCCTGACAAACCTAACATTAAAGGGTGGATAAAAGTAAAAGAAGTTGCAAATGAAATAAAAAATGAGCATTCATTTAAGAAAGAAGCAAACCAGATTACTGTAACATAAGAGTATGGTTAAGATAATATGTTGAAAAGAAAGAAGTCACAATGTAAAAAGTTATAAAGTTGAGAGAATTAACCAAATTCTAAAAATGCTTACAATGGAAGTGACTTATACATATTTAAATGCTGACTAGAAAGAGCCAGTATACAGGAGAGGGGAAGGAAGATACCGGCCAAATAGAGGCAGCTTTCAAAAGAGGCTCCTGTCCAGAGAGGGAGAGATACCAGACAGAAGTGAACTCAGTGAAGCTGAAGGTGGGGAGCTGAGCTTAGAAATAAGATAGACAAGTGCACATCATCTCTGCTGAGGCAAGCTGCAACTCCAAAACAGAGGATACAGGAAAATAACTTCCAGGTACAAAGCCCATTGCCAAGAGGACAAGAGACCCCTCCCCCAACCCCAAGCAGGAGGTCCCATTGTGGGCTCTCTGCAAGCAATCAGGGAACAAAGGACATCTTACTTTACCCCACATACAGGGGCTGTATGAAGGTCTGCCTCTTGCAGAGCCCAGAGCGTGTGGCAATTCCCAAAGAGGCCCAGGCAATGTGTGGGCCACTGGACAGCAGTGCATAAACAGTGACTCATATGGAAGCAGAAGGGTGCAGGACAGATAGGGACACGTGGTGATGGGTCTCAGCAGGAAGAGACACTGACATGCGTGTTCTGCCTTGGGCTAGTGTACATTCCTGATCCCCTTAATCACCAGAAGGGACAAGGCTCCAGCCCCTCGGGTTTGCAGGATGGAACTGACTGGTGGATTCCTACCATCGGGGGGCTGGAGACCTTCTGAACTCTCCCTTATAAGCAGTGTTTGTACTGCCTAAGACAATCTGATTAGAACTCTTGACCTGAGGTGTCCACCAGGGACCTTCTTAAGTTGAGCGGCAATTGTTTTGTAGTGGGGAGGGGCTGATCCTCCTCCTCCAGCAGTTGCTGGTGGGGCCTGGGGTGCCACCGTTGCTTATATCTCTCCCCAGCTGACACTTCAGCTTAATACCATGACTCATTAGGATTTAGTAGGAGCAGGCTGACTTCAGGACAGAACCAGCTTACATTATCTCGCCAAGCAGGTCCTCAGGGTCTCTGACTGTAGCTCTGAAAGGGACCTTTGTAGGGATGTAGAGGAAAAGCCACAATCACAAGCCCCAGCTCATTGGTAAAAGGTCAGTTAACTCCACTTCCTGGGGCCCCAATCCAGTCTCACCCTACCAGTTTGAATTGCCAAATTGAGAAAAATATTCATGGACTAGGTTAGCAGAAGAACTCTGGCAACATGAGTAATCAGAGTAGATCAACTCCCCCAAGGAATGACAAAGGAGATACAACAGCAGATGCCATTCATAGAGAAATGGCTCAACTATCAGAAATAGAATTCAGAATATGGATGGCAAATTAGATGAACAGAATGGAGGAAAAGTTGGAAATAGAAATCTAAAAAGTAGTTCCAAAGTTGTCTCAGAAATTAATGAATTCAAAGACAAAGTCACCAAGGATATGGACATAATGAGCAAAGATATAGCACAGCTCAAGGAATTAAAAAAGTTACTCAAGGAGCTTTGAAGTACAGTACACTCCAGGAACAGAGTTGAGCAGGCAGAAGAAAGGATATCAGAAAATGAAGATAAGGTTTTGGAATCATCCTAAACATTCTAAGAGGCAGAAAAATGGAAAAGAACAGAACATTTCCTGAGAGAGTTGTGGGATAATTCCAAATGATTAAACATTCAAATTATAGGGTTTCATGGAAGAGAAGAGCATGATGATCCTAAAGGCACAGATGCCCCCTTAAGACACAATGGTTGAGAATTTCCCAAGCAATGCAAGAGATTCAGAAATTCAGATAGTAGACAGTTTCAGAACCCCAGCAAGACTCAATCCAAATAAAGCATCGCCTATATACATTTTAATTAACTTTTCCAAAGTTAACACGAAGGAGAAAACCATGCAAGCAGCCAGACATATGAAAAGCATTACCTACAAATGGAAAAATATTGGAAGATCTTTTAAACAAAACTTTTCAAGCCAGAAGATGGTCATTGACCTTCAACCTTCTAAAACAAAACTACTTACAGCCCAGAATCCTGTATCCACCTAAACTGAGTTTCATTTGTGAGGGAGAAATCAAATACTTCACTAACATCCACATGTTGAGGAAATTTGCCATAACTAAACTAGCTCTCTAGAAAATACTCAGACCCATTTTCCACAATGATAAAGGTCTATCACCAAAGTAAACTCACCCAGAATTTATTGAACAAAATCTAACTTTCATGATGATGAAAGGATTAAAAATATGCACTGGACATTTGAAAAACAAGATGGCCAAAACACTACTACACTTATCAATTCTCTCAATTAATGTGAATGGCTTAAATTCTCCTCTAAAGAAGCACAGGTTGGCTGACTGGACACAAAAACTCATACCAGGTGCATGTTGCATACAAGAGACTCATCTAATTTCAAAGATAAAAAAAGACTCAAAGTTAAGGGATGGGCAGCTATAAAACAAGCAAATGGAAAACAGAAAAAAGCAGGGGTTGCAATCTTCTTTACAGATACAATTGGATTTATACCTAAAAGATAAGGAAAGACAAGGATGGACACTATGCATTTGTCAAGGGAAACATTCAATATGAACAGATTTCAATAAATAACATTTATGCACCCTACCTGAATGTGCCTCAATTTGTAAAACTAACCCTAATAAATATGACCAATTTGATATCTCCCTGCACTGTAACAGTTGTACATTTTAAGATTCCTTTGGCAGTTCTGGATAGATCCTCCAAGAAGAAACTAAACAAAGAAATAATGGAATAAAAAAAACAAAAAGAAAGAAAGAAAGAATGGAATTAAATTTGACCCTTGAACAAATGGACTCGACATCTACAGAACATTTCATCCTAATAAAACTGAATACATATTCTTCTCATCAGCCCATGAATCATCCCCCTAAACTGACTATATCTTAGGACACTAGTTTAACCTCAACAATTTTAAAAGAATAGAAATTATTCCTTGTATCTTCTCAGATCACCACAGAATAAAAACTGAACTCAACAGCAACAAAGTAAGAATGTTATGAATGACAGCTGGCTCATGAAGGAAATCATCATTTGAGGAACAAAATAATAATGAAGACAAGTTATCAAAACCTGTGGGATACGGCAAAGGCAGTCCTAAGAGGGAAATTTATGGCATTAGAAGCCTTTATCAAGAAAACAGAAAGAGAGGAAGTCAACAACCTAAAGGATCATCTCAAGCAACTGGAAACAGAAGACCAATCCAATCCCGAACCCAGCCAAAGAAAACAAATAGCCAAAATTAGAGCAGAATTAAATAAAATTGAAAACAAAAAAATCACTCAGAAGATAAACAAAACAAAAAGTTGGTTCTTTGGGAAGATTAATAAGATTGATAAACCTTTGGCTAACCCAACCAGAATCAGAAAAATAAAATCTCTTACAATATCCGTCAGAAACAGTAAAGGAGAAATAACAACAGATCCCACAGAAATTCAAAAAATCCTCAGTGATTACTACAAAAACTCTGTTCTCAGAAATATGATAATCTGGAGGAAATGGACAAATAGCTGGATGCATGCCAACTT
>CAUYPK010035761.1:0-20024 GCA_963574355.1 Loris lydekkerianus | reverse complement strand
ATTTTTTTTTTTTTTTTTTTTTTTTTATAAATTTTAAGTATGTAAAACTTGGTTTGTGTGTTTAAATGTTTCGTCACACAAAAACCAAAATAGTGGGGTTATGCTATTATCTTGCATTAGCCTCCCACGTAATTGGGACTTTAGGCACCTTTTACAATGCCTAGCTGTTTTTTTTTTTTTTTTTTTTTTGTAGTTGTCATTGTTGTTTAGCAGGCCCACCCACCAGCCCCAGTGCAATTAGCCAGTGCTCTAACCACTGAGCTACAGGCGCCATGCCAAGGTAAGACTTTGTATTATAATTTTGTTTTTTCTATGCATTTTATAATTACATTTTTCTTTAATAATACTATATTCTCTTTTATTTTCACTTTTTGGAATTGTTTTCGTCATTCATATATGCTCTCTTTTCTGTATGTACTACAGTTATTTTTCTAGTGTATATCAGAAAATTTGCGTGCATTTTATAATAGTCTAGCTTAAGATAACAATTTAATTTCTGTGGTTAGAAAAAAACATCAAATTTACTCTCCACACATTTTATACTATTTATGTTACACTTCACAAAGTTTTGTATTGTATATCCATTAACAAATTATAATAGCTGCCTTCATTTTAATAGTTTATTTTGTAACTTTCATACTAGAGTTAAAAGTGACACCATTACAATATTAGAGTGTTCAATATTTCAGTTTATACTTAGTGTTTCCAGTGAGATTCACACTTCTTTGTTTTCATATTGTTAGTATTGCACCCTTTCATTTTGAAGAATTTTCGCACATATAGTAGTGATCAATTTTTAACTTGCTTTCTCTGAGAATGTCTTAAAATTCTTCTTCATTTCTGAAGGTCAGATTTGTCAGATATAGTCCTTTCAGTTGACGGAGCTTTTTTTTTATTTTTATTTTTGCAATTTTTGGCCAGGGCTGGGTTTGAACCTATGGGGTTCTGTTATATGGGGCCAGTGCCCTACTCAATTGAGCCACAGACGCCAACCGAATTGTTTTTTTCTTTATCCTGTTAAGCATACAGTTTCACTTCCATCTCACCTGCAAGATTTCTGCCTAAATATTTGTAATGACTGTTGTCTCATGTTCTTTTAAAATTCCCACTTTACTCAGGTGTGGTGGCTTATGCCTGTAATTTAGTACTCATGGAGGCTGAACTCAGGAGTTTAAAACCAAATTGGGTAAGAGCAAGGTCCTGACTCTATTAAAAATAGAAAAACTAGCTGGGCAGTGTGGCAGGCACCTGTAATATCAGCTACCTGGGAGGCGGAAGCAAGAGGATCAGGAGTTTGGGATTGCTGTGAGCCGGGATGTCATTGCACTTTACACAGAGTGAAAGAGTAAGACTTTCTCAAAAAAAACCTTTCTCATTTGTCTTTGCCTTTTTTCTAATTAAAACGTATCCTGGCCAATCTTTATTGGGTTCTTCTTGCTTTAGATATGTGTGTGTGTATACGTATATTTTTTTCTTTTCTTTTTGAAACAGAGTCTCACTTTGTTGCCTTTGGTAAAGTGCTGTGGCGTTATAGCTCACAGCAACCTCAAAGTCATGGGCTCAATTTATTCTCTTGCCTCAGCTTCCCAGGTAGCTGGGACTACAGGTGCTCACCACGGTGCCTAGCTATTTTTTTAGAGATGAGGTCTTGCTCTGGCTCAGGCTGGTCTTAAACCTGTGATCTTAGGCAGTTCATTCACCTTGGCCTCCTAGAGTGCTAGGATTACAGGCATGAGCCACAGTGCCTGGCCACTTTAGATATTTTGATAAAACTCTATGTCCATGTGTTTTTCCCAGATTTGGGGGGATTTCTAGAAATTATATTTTTAGATAACTTTTTATCTCTTTATTCCTCCTTTGAAAATCAAAAATGCATATAGTTCTTCACTTAATGATGCACTCTCAGACACATGTATTTTCTTTAATCTTTCTTTTTTTCTAATTGGGTACTTTCAAATGGCTTGTCTTTGCATTTGTTGAATTTTTATTCTGAATAACTGAGTCTCTTATGATGCCTTTACATTTCCAGTTTGACATTGTATACTTCATCAGTAGTGCTTGTTTTGTTCTTTTTTATTTTATCATTTCTCTATTAAAATTCTTATTTTGTTTATGCATTGTTTTGTGATTTTTTTTTGTTATCTGGTTTTTTAATCTTTCTTAGATAAATTCATTTTCAGACAGTTTTTAGATCTTAATTGCTTTGGGATTAATTAATAGAGCTTTATTTGTATCTTTTATTAGTGATCATATCTGCCTGATGCTTTGTGGTCTGAATACCCAGGGTTTTGATCTCTGAGTCTGAAGGAGCAAATATCTTATCCAGTCATTATAGAGAATTTTCTTCTATTTGATGCCTGGGCTGATTTTTTTCTGAGATTGATGTTGAGTAAGGTTGAAGCCAAGCAATATGGCTGTTGTTTGGGAATAAAGTGGATTTCATTGTTGGTAGACTTGTATCATGGATCAGATGGTTATGAATCCAGGCTATTCCCTGGGAAGTTGAATTTTTTAAGCATACTGATCATTAGTACTGGCTAAAATTAAGAAATGCAGTTGTTTCTGATACAATGAATATGGGTAGGTGTTCACTCATTGGAGAGGTCATTGAATGGGTCAGACCTGTGATTATAGCTGAAAGGTCTGGAACTGATGTATAGGGCTGCTGCCAGATACACAGCTACAAGAAATGTCTTCTATTTTTATGAAATAGTCTCACTCTGTTGCCTACCTCACAGCAAGCAACCTCAAACTCCTGGGTTCAAGCAATCCTCCTGTTTCAACCTTCTGTGAGGCTGGGACTATAAGTACCCACCACAATGATTGGCTAATTTCTCTATTTTTAGTAGAAATGAAGTCTCAACCTTGCTTAGGCTTGTTTCAAACTCTTGAGCTTAAGAGATCCTCCCATCTTGGCCTCTCAGAATTGCAGGCTTCCAAGTGTGAGCCACCACATTCAGCCTGTGAGAAATGTCCATACGTCTGTCACTGGATCCATGTAATGTCTCCTTCCAAGTTTTTGGGGTAGTAGGATTGCTTCTAGGTCCTGGCTGATAGCAACTGGAGGTTGTTAACAGGTAATTTTAAGATTCATAGTAAGATTGTGGTTAGCAGGCTTGACTCCATAGACACAGATATGTGTGCTCCCAGACGTATCTCAAATGGAGCAAAATTGGTCCTGGACCATGACTGAGGCCAGGTTACAGTGCCAATTCAAGGTCACCTTTCAGATGAATTATGGTGGTTCTGCATTCAGGAACAAAGATGGGTGTTTCTCCATGTGTGGGCAAGATTTTTTTCATACCATGGCTGAAAGATGAAAAAGGTGAGTTTTAGGTTGATTCAGCGGCAAAATACAGGACCAAGGTCTGCATGCCTGTTACCTGAGACTCACATGGGTATGATGAATTTTGGGTATCTTGGCAGGTGGTGCTGGTGACAGTGCCAGTCACATAAGGTACAGCTGAGTCTATAGTACCGTATGGCCATTTTTATTGTGTTGCCAGGATTATTATTGGAAAGTCTACTAGTGGGTCATGTTCCAGCTCTCACAAAATCATTCTCTGCAATTGTGGTCTCCGCTAGGGTTTCAGAAACACTCACCTAAATCCCCAAACTCACTTAAACGTTGCTTCATTTGGGCTTGGCTGTCACAGTATGTTGTGGGGGTATGAGTGGGAGCCCTCCTATTCTGTCATCTTCCTTCTGTTACTCTCCTATATGTTTCCCTTTTTGAAATGTTGCATGTAAAATTTGTATATGAATCATAGATTAAAAAGTTCTGAAATAAAATACTAAATTTTACTTCCTTATATAAGAAGCAAATTACATTACTAGTGAGCCCCTCGTATTTATTAAAATGGTTGTAAGTTCAAATTTATTTTAGGCAATAAAGAATCACTAAAATTTATATCAATTTTTCTCAGCCTATATTTAAATGATGATATAAATTAATCCTTGATGTTTACTTTTTATATTAGTAATTCACACCATATTTTACCAACACTTATGTTATTCTTTCCTTTGGAAAGTCAAGCTATTCTTAGTTTCTCAGGGCTGTATTATTGCTGCTATATTTTGTGTTAAAATTGCACCAATCTTCATGGGTGTACGGAATTAAAAATAGTAGATATCAAATGTAGTAGTTTTTGAGATGGTGTGTCATTCTATTGCTAAAGAATAATTTTTAATAGTTTATGTTGTCTTTGGTATTTTATTTATCAAAATTTCTCTTGTTTTCGTATTCCTATTGTTTCTTTTTTTAACTGTACGTTTTACCAGGTGAGTTAATTGTATTTTTCTTTTATCTAAACCTGAATATTAACAATTGAATGGGAATGTTAAAGTCTGTACACTTCAGGATGATGTAGTATACGATTTATATATGCATTGGGTATGTCAATTGCCTATAAAAGTATCAGTGCTGTTTTTCTTTTATAAATATTGCCCAAACATGTTTAGAATCTGCATTGACCATTATTATTTAAGACTTAATCTGTGTGTGTATGTGTTTAATGATTTTTTTATCCTGTCTAGGTGAGCAATGAAGAAAATAGGCTTAAATTAACAAGTATTTATTGTTTGATTCTATATTATTTTGGAAGAGAAAGTTTTAATTTGAAGGTAATTTTTGAAAAGTTTTTTAATTATCTCTTTTAGGTAAGCAAATTTAGCACTTTTTCTTTTTTGTAGAGAGAGAGTCTCACTTTATTGCTCTTGGTAGAATGCCGTGGCGTTACAGCTCACAGCAACCTCCAACTTCTGGCCTTAAGTGATTCTCTTGCCTCAGCTTCCCAAGTAGCTGGCACTACAGGTGCCCACGACAGCGCCCAGCTATTTTTTGTTGGAGTTGCTGTTATTTAGCTGGCTCAGGCCAGGTTCCAATGCTGCAGTGACAGCCTTAGGGTATGTGGTTGGTGTAATAACTACTGTGCTATGGGTGCTCAGCCAAATTTAACATATCTTCAATTGTGCTTAAAAATATAAAATTCTCGAGTGGTGCCTGTGTTCAGTGGGTAGGGTTCTGGCCCCATATACTTAGGGTGGCAGGTTCAAACCTGGCCCTGGCCAAACTGCAACAAAAAAATAGCCAGGTGTTGTGGTGGGTGCTTGTAGTCCCAGCTACTTGGGAGGCTGAGGCTTAAGTATCGCCTAAGCCCGGGAGTTGGAGGTTGCTGTGAGCTGTGACGCCACAGCACTATACCAAGGGCGAAAAAGTGAGACTCTGTCTTACAAAAAAAAAAAGATATGATTATTTCAATATTACCTGATTGACTCCTTCCTGTTTAATAGAATTCTTGAGTCAGGAGACAAGCACAGTCTTGACTCCAGTGATATCTAAATTCAAATATTTTTAAGTACACTTTCTAGTTTTATTAAGCACTTGAACATAGTTGTCAACAGATTTCTAGATCTTTTATATTTTATAAATATAATCCTGACTATAAAACAATGTTTCTTCTCTCCCGAAGAACATTATTCTATTTTCTCTTTCTTTGATTTGGACAATTTTATATCTTTTTTTTTTTTTCTTTTTTTTGAGACAGAGTCTTACTATGTCATCCTCAGTAGAGTGTCGTGGCATCACACCTCACAGCAACCTCAAACTCTTGGACTTAAGCGATTCTCTTGTCTCAGCTTCCCAAGTAGCTGGGACTACAAGCGCCCACCAAAACGCCTGGCTATTTTTTTGTTGCAGTTTGGCCAGGCTCCTGCAACAGTTTTGCAGTTTTCATTGTTGCTTAGCTGGCCCTGGCTGGGTTTGAACCTGCCAGCCTCTCTGTATGTGGCTGGTGTGGTAATCACTGTGTTACAGGCACCAGGCTGACAATTTTATATCTTATATGACTATAATAATACTGTGTATGTTTTATTTTGACTGTATTATTTTACTTAATATTTTCAAGGTATGTCCTTACAATGATGTGTCAAGATGTCTTTTTTAAGCTACAAAATATTCCACTGTGTGTATGTGCCACATTTTATTTATCTACTCACTGATAAAGAGATATTTGTTTTGCTTCCAGGTGTTGTCTTTAGTGAATAATGCTGCAGTGTACATAAATGTTCAAATATCTATTTCATGTTTTTCTCTGCATATGTTTGAGATATTGTGGATATACTCATGAGTAACATGTGCATGTTGTTGCTTTTGTTGCCTAATCCTTTGATATTGTGTCTAAGAAATAATTTCAAAGGCCAGTTGTCGTGAAGCTTCCCCTTATGTATGCTTCTAGGAATTTAATAGTTAGATTTTTACAGTTAAGTCTTTGTCTATATTTTTAATCGACACATTGTAATTGTGCATGTGTATGGACATAAATTTATTGTTTCGCATATATCTTTTGTTTAATAATAAAATATAGTATTTGTTATTCACAAACAATAGTATTGTTTAATAATAAAATAATAGTATTTGTTATTCTCATAATTAGTTCTTTGTGGTGAAAACATTCATAAACTGGTCTTCTAAATGTTTTGGAATATATAATACTTTACTTTTAACCATTTTCATCCTACTATGCAATAGAAAAGCAAAACTAATTCCTTCTTTTATACCCATTAACCAACCTTGCCTCCCCCTCCTTTTCCCTCCATCTCTGGTAACTTTTGCTCTACTCCTTGCTCCTATGATATCATATTTCTTAAGATTTCACATATGAGTATAATCATACAGCATTTGTCTTTTTGGATCTGGCTTATTTCACTTAACGTGATGTCCTTCAGATGCATTCATGTTTGTATGTGAGTACCATAATATTTTAGTTACTACAGCTTTTAGTAAATTTTGAACTCAGGTACTGTGATGCCTACATGTATGTTATTTGCTCAGGGTTGCTTTGGCTATCTGGAGTATTTTTGTATTTCATGCACATTTTAGGTTTTTCAAGGTAATTTCTGTGAATAATATTGTATATTGACAGAAATTTTGTTACATTTGTAGATCACATTGAGTAGTATTGTTCATTAATTTTTTTTTTTTTTTGCAGTTTTTGGCCTGGGTACCACCTCTGGCATATGTGGCTGGCACCTGACTCCATTGAGCCACAGGCGCCACCCTCATTAAAATTTTTTTAATTCATTAACACACGGTAACTTTCCATTTATTCATGTGTTTTTCATTTTCTTCATTCATGTTTTATATTTTTCAATGTAGATAGCATTCACGTTTTAAATTAAGTTTATAACTTGATATTTTAATTTTGTACACGTTTTTCATGTAGACGAGCATTGGGAAACATTTTTTTTATGATTAAAAACACTCAACAGTGCAGCTCAATTTACAATCGCCAAAAAGTGGAAACAAAGTAAATGCCCACCAACCCAGGAATGGATTAACAAGCTGTGGTATATGTATATCATGGAATACTATTCAGCCATTAAAAGAGATGGAGACTTTACGTCTTCTGTATTAACCTGGATCGAGTTGGAACACATTCTCCTTAGTAAAGCATCATAAGAATGGAGAAACAAGAATCCAGTATACTCAATTCTAATATGAAGGCAGTAAATGATCTAACACAAGGTGGGGGGTAGGGGAATGAGGGATCAGGGAGAGGGCTGGAGGATGGGGATGGTCAGGGAGTAGGATGTATCTCTTGGGGGCGGGACACGATTACAAGAGGGATTTTACCTAACAAATTCAATCAGTGCAACCTAAATCTTTATACCCTCAGTGAATCCAAAACAATAAAAAAAAAAAAAAAAAAAAGAGAGAAAAACTAAACAAATTAGCTGTAGAAGGTATGGGTGTGTGTGTGTATGTGTGAATAAGGGCCACATATAAAAAGCCAATGCTAATATTGTAGTGAACAGAGAAATGCTGAAAGATTTTTTTCTGAGATTTAGAATGTTTTCTTCACTCATGTTCAACATAGTAATAGAAATTATTGTGAGAACAATAACAAAAGATGAAGAATTGAAGTCATTCAGATTGGAAATAGGGAAACCAAGTTGTCTCTGTTGGCAGACAAAATGATCTTATATTAAAAAAATCTAGCCCAGGAGTTGGAGGTTGCTGTGAGCTGTGTGATGCCATGGCACTCTCCCAAGGGTGATAAAATGAAACTCTGTCTCTACAAATAAAATAAAATAAAATAAAATAAAATAAAATAAAATAAAATAAAATAAAGTAAAATAAAATAAATAAATAAATAAATAATAAAAATAAAAAAACCTAAGGACGGCTCAGTGCCTGTGGCTCAAGCAGCTAAGGCGCCAGCGCCACATACACCTGAGCTGCTGGGTTTGAATCTAGCCTGGGCCCACCAAACAACAATGACGGCTGCAACCAAAAAATAGACGAGTATTGTGGCAGTTGCCTGTACTCCTAGCTATTTGGGAGGTGGAGGCAGGAGAATCGCTTAAGGCCAGGAGTTGGAGGTTGCTGTGAGCTGTCATGCCAGAGCACTGTACCCAGGGCGACAGCTTGAGGTTCTGTCTCAAAACAAACAAACAAACCTATAGACTATCTCACAAGAAAAGCTGTTGAAACTATTTAAAAAATCAGTGAAGCAACAGAATACAAAATCAACATAAAGAATTAGTAGTATTTCTGTACACTAATAGTGAACTAAAAAAGAAATTTTAAATTCCATTTAGAAAAGGTATACAAAACCCAATTTGTTTGAGGTTTTTGTTTGTGTAAAGTGCGAGATTTAACTTCAATTTGTCCAATTAGGATTTCTAGTATCCCCACCTTATTTTGTGAAGACTCTGTGTGTGTGTGTGTGTGTGTGTGTGTGTGTGTGTGTGTGTGTGTTTTGAGACAGAATTGCCCTTGGTAGAGCTGTAGCATCACAGCTCACAACAACCTACAGCTTTTGGGATTAGTCAAATTTTTTGCCTCAGCCTCCTGAGTAGCTGGGACTATAGGTGATTGTCATAATACCCAGTTATTTGCAGTTTGGCTGAGGTCAGGTTCGAACCCACCACCCTCAGAATATGGGGCCGGCACCCTACTCACTGAGCCACAGGCGCTGCCTGTTATCATTGTTGTTTAGCTGACCTGGGCGGAGTTGAAACTCGCCAGCCTCAGTGTATATGGCTGAAGCTATAACCACTGTGCTACGGGTGCTGAGCCATCACTGGGATATTTTTTTGTTGCAGTTGTCATTGTTTTAGCAGGCCTGGGTTCGGTTCGAACTCACCAGCCCAGGTGTATGTGTCTGGCGCCTTACCCATTGAGCTATGGGTGCTGCCCCTAGGAAGAGACTTTTTATTTTTGTGATGAGAAACTTGCTGAGCATAAGTTAACCATATACATAAGGGTTTATTTCTAGGTTTTGTAAAGTACTGGACTATGTTAAAGTCTATAGCTTTGTAATGTCTTTTTTTTTTTGAGACAGAGTCTCACCTTGTCACTCTGGGTAGAGTGTCACGGTATCACAGCTCACGGCAACCTCAAACTCTTAGGTTAAGTGATCCTCTTGCCTCTGCCTCCCAAGTAGTTGGGACTACAGCACCCGGCACAATGCTTGGCTATTTTTTAGAGATGGGGTCTCATTCTTGCTCAGGCTGGTTTCCAACTCTTGAGCTCAGGCAATCTACCTGCCTCAGCCTCCCAAGTGCTAAGATTACAGGTGTGATCCACTGTGCTTGGCCTTTAATGTTTTGAAATCAGAATGTTTGGTTTTGTTTTTCTGTTCCAATATTGTATGTTTTGATTGATCCTTTAAGATTCCATAGAAATTTAGAATAGTTTAACATTTGTGAATAAACTTCCATTGTTATTTGGGTAGTTTATCAAATCTGTAAATCACCGTGGGCTATCATTGATACATTAATAATATTACTTGTTTAGCTCTTGAATAAGAGTGTTTTCAATTTTTTAATTTAATTTCCACATAGCTGTGGGCAAATCACTTTTATTATGGTTTTTATTCCTAGTTTCATTCTGTTGTAATCAGAAATACTGTTTATACTCAAGTATAAGCTGAGTTTTTTCGGCACAAAATTTGTGCTGAAAAACCCAACTCGGTTTATACTCGGGTCATACAGGTTATTTGATTTGGTGTGCATGCACGGAATCAAATGCAAGTAGTCTCCAGTCATCTTCTGCCCTCTGCTTGAGGGGGCGGTGCTTCAGCTCAGTCCACAAGTCATGGCTGAGCTGAAGAGGTAGGCGGCTGAACTGAACTTTATTCCACTGAACTATTTAACCCATAATATTTAGTGGCACATTTAATTAAGTGAAAAACCCATTTAAGGCAGTAAAGTCTTGTAAATAAATGATTATAAATCCTGTGATTTAGATTGATTACCTGTTAAGCTATGGTTTTCTGCACTTTATTTAAAGTTTTAAAGTTGTTGCTAGTTTTCAGTTTTTCTTTAGCAATAAATATTGAAAAGCATTTAACCTACTGATTCCTCAATTATTGTAATTGTTTTGGGTATATATTTTTATTTTTTGAAATTTATCAGTGGCTGCTGGATTTTTCCACGTAGGCTTATACTCGAGTCACTAAGTTTTCCCAGTTTTTGGGGTAAAATTAAGGAGGTCGGCTTATACTCGAGTATATACAGTAATGCTTTGTGTGTTATGGTGGTTGTATATGTATGTAATACTTGTGAAAGCTTCTAATAGTTCATCATTATATAATGTTCTTTGTTTCTTGTGACAATTTTTTTTTTTTTTTTGAGAAAGAGCCTAATGCTGTCACCTGGGATAGAGTCCCATGGCCTCAGAGCTAGATCACATCAACCTCAAAATCCTGAACTAAAGTGATCCTTCAGTCTCCTGAATAGCTGAGATTATAGGTGGATACCAGGAGAGCTAATTTTTCTTTGTAGAATAGATGGGATCTTTCTTGTTCTTGCTCAGCCTCGTCTCCATCTCCTGAACTCAAGCTATCCTCCCACCTCAGCCTCCTAGTGTGCTGGAATTACAGGCATAAGCCAACATCCCCAGCTCCTTGTGAAAATGTTTGGTGTAAGAGATATTTTGTCATTGTGAGAGTTTTTTTTTTCATTCAAAAATTTTTGCATTCAAAAATTTTTTATTTTTTTATATTTTTACTTTCAGTCCATGTGTGTCCTTACATCTGAAGTGCTTTTGTAGAAAGCAATTTTGGATGTTATTTCTTGAATTTATTTAGACAAAAGTTGTCTTCTGATGTATTTATTTATATAAGAAGTAAATACTTACAGAAAAAATGACTTATTACATTTTATTTAGTTTCATAGTGTTACTGGACAAAGAGGATCCAGCCATCTGTTACTGTCAGTCAATATGTAGAAATGGGAAAAGGCCCATTAACTTTTACTTGTCAGAAGGTTGGGATTCTGGAGAGCAGTGGGAGTAGTCACTCTAAGACTGTTCTTTCTTCCATTTTTAACATTATAGTTTTATATATTTAAGTTTAAAATGAAGACTGTCAACTCCTAAATCAATCCACCTAAACTACTTAACATAGGCATTTTTAGGGTGGAGAAAAACCCTAAAAATTTATAAAACAGTAAGAATGGTGAAGGTCTGGTAGAACTTAAACTGACCAGACCAGCTGTGTCATCTATCCTAGCCTGACATACTCTATCTTATTTTCACTATATGTGCTTTCATTTCCCATTTCTATTATTATATTTTGAATCTATGAAATAGGTTTTAAATGGAAATAATTGACTATGAATTATTATATTTGTTCTGGGATTGAAATTATTTGGATAAGGGATAGGTTTAAAGTTATACTGGGACTAACATGTACTACAGTTAATAACAGATAACAAGGGTCATATTAAATATACTAACAGACAAAGAAGTCTGAGAATATACTTCCCATCCCAACAATTGAAGTTTTTAACTCTCGTCTCCGTATAGTTTTGTAGTCCACTGGTTCAGTTTGAGTTTTGTTTTTTTTTTTTTCCCCCAGGGGGATAAGTCTAGATGTGCAAATGATGTAATTTAGACAATTTGATTGTTATAGGGGTTGTATGTAAGGTGTCTCAGAGTTTATTCCACTTTCTCTTTAGTTTGTTAGGTCTTTCTAAGTCTGAAGGATAACTTCATTACTGGCCAGAATATATGTGGATTTCAGAAAGCAGGGCAAGGGACTTCTTCTTAAGTAATTGAGAGTGTGGGGGAAATGGCAGGGCTTGTCATAACAGAGATTAAAGGTTATTTGCTGGGGACCACAAAGAAGTTGGGAAGGTATTTTGGGTAGAGGGGTTAAGGCCAGCTGAGTAAGTTTTTTGGTCTGAGTGGGTCTGTTATTGGAATGTAAGATCTGAAAGATGATATCTCAAATCTACTCCAGGATAAAGAATTAAATGGAAGTTAATCTGGCTTCTTTACACCTACATGAATGAAGTTAGCTTTGTGTTCAGAAAAAAAGAACGAAATTATTTAGTCATCACCTACAAATATTTACAAGTTCTGGGTTTTGTGGCTAATGTTTGTATGATGAGAACACTAGTATTTTTATGTATAGATGTAGCATAGTTTGTAAGATAATACTTAGTTTTAAGAGTTTTTATAGAACTGGTCTGAAGTTCTAGGCAATTTAAGTCAATATTTCTAAAAATTGGTTGGGTGTGGAACCACTTGTGAAGCTGTGTTGTAGCCACATCACTTACTGGGAAATTTTTATTCAGGTTTTAATTTTTTCTTGAGGCATTTATGTAGACATAGTAGATAGTGTTGAATGTTGTATGGTGTAGAATGTTCTAGTGTAGCCAACAGGTGATCTTTGTTGAGCCTTTAAGTCTTTTGTAGTTTTTTTTGTATCAGTCTTAGAGTTACAGACAGGTTACTTTTTTCTCTCTTTTTCTCTGTTTTTTTTTGTTTGTTTGTTTGTTTGTTTTGTTTGTTTGATTTGTTGAGGGTACAAAGAATTAGGTTACACTGATTGCATTTGTTAGATAAAGTCCCTCGTATTATTATGTCCTTCCTCCAAGAAGTGTGCCATACACTGTGACCTCCCCATATCCCTCCCTCTTCCCCATTCCTCATTCCCCTACCCCCTTTATATGAGAAAATTTACTGCATTCAGATTAGAATTGAGTTCACTGGATTCTTGCTTCTCCATTCTTGTAATTCTTTCCTAAGCAGAATGTGTTCCAACTCAATCTAGGTCAATACAAAAGATTTAATCTCAGTCTCTTTTAATGGCTGCATAGTATTCTATGGTATACATATACCACAGCTTGTTTGTTAATCCATTCCTGGGTTGGTGGGCATTTAGGTTGTTTCCACTTTTTGGCGATTGTAAATTGAGCTGCAATAAACAGTCTAGTGCAAATGTCCTTATGATAAAAAGAGTCTTTTCTTCTGGCAATGAGATTGCAAAATCAAATGGGAGATGTAACTTAAGTTCTTTAAGCATTCTCCATACTTCATTCCAAAAAGGTTGTATTAGTTTGCAGTCCCACCAGCAGTGTAAAAATGTTCCCTTCTCTTCACATTCACGCCAGCATCTGCAGCTTTGAGACTTTGTGATGTGGACCTTTCTCACTGGGGTTAGGTGATATCTCAGGGTGATTTTGATTTGCATTTCTTTGATGATTAGGGATGATGAGCATTTGTTCATGTTTGTTAGCCATTCATTTATCTTCTTTAGAGAAGGTTCTATCCATGTCTCTTGCCCAGTGATATATGGGATTATTAGGTCTTTTTTTGTAGATTAATTGAGTTCTGTATAGATTCCATCTATCAAGCTTTTGTCTGACTCATAATATGCAAATATCTTTTCCCATTCTGAAGGTTGTCTGTTTTCTTTGGTTGTTTTCTTAGCTGTACAGAAGCTTTTTAGTTTAATTAAATCTCATTTGTTTATTTTTGTTGTTGTTGCAATTGCCATGGAAGTCTACATAAAAACTTTCCCCAGGTCGATATCTTCAAATGTTTTCACCACGCTTCCTTTGAGGATTTTTGTTGTTTTCATGCCTTAGATTTAACTCTTTTATTCATCTTGAATCAATTTTTATAAGTGGTGAGAGTGTGCCTTCAGTTTCAGTCTTTTACATGTGGTTATCTAGTTGTCCCAACACAATTTATTGAATAGAGATTCTTTTCCTCAGTGTATGTTCTTGTAATTTTTAACAAAGATCATGTGGCTGTAAGATTTTAGTTTCTTCTTGTGGTTTTCTATTTGGTTCCAAATGTCAATGTCTCTATTTTTGTGCAAATACCATGCTGTTTTGATCACTATGGTATTGCAGTTTCTCTGAGGAAATGGATCACAAGACATGGATGATAAGTACAAGCTGCAAGGAGAGGGGCTCTCTGTCACTCTGCAGAAAGTGTTCACCTCTGCTCCCTCAGGGCAGGGTTTTTATTGGAAAGTATTACAATGTTTTATCAACAAGTAACATTTCTCATGCCTTGTAGTCTACTTCCCCAATGCACATAACCCAAATACACATTAACCCAAAACAATTCTCCCTGACCATTTCCTGACCTTTTTCCTCAAGAAAAGAGAGTCACTTGATGGCATGCCCCCAATCGGTTCCTGTGCTTGCATCAGTGGCACCTGGTTACTCTGAAGTCTTGTCAGTCAGGCAAAGTTACTCAGCATGGAAAATTCCATCCATAGTTCCCCCTTTTTGTTTAGATCATTCCTGGTGTAGCATTAGGGAAAAGACTCAGCTTTTTGTTTTATTCTTTGTGATTTTCAGTAAATTCTTCTCCAGACTAAACAACAAAAAATAATAATACATATGATTAGTATTATTAATACAAAAGAAAAACCATTCAAAGCCTTTAATTGCTTGAGAGGAAAAAAGTGGCTAATGCTGTCAGAAATACTTTGTAATACATCTACTCCTTACAGCAATTGTAGTTGATGTGCAAACGTTTCTGAAATATGCTGTTGCAATTCTATAATCTCTTCTGTCATGTTAGTGTTAATTAACAAATGTTTACTAACTTTATTCCAATTAAAATGAGTGTCTTTCCAAGGAACAGGGGTTACACAGAATGTAAGAATATTTTAATCACAACACGATTTGTCTTTGTAGACTTAGAATTTGATCCCCCAACAATACTAAAGCTTCTTCTAAATGTGTTAATTTGTTATTAATTTCAGAATCTATTTTGCACTGGGCTGTCCATAATTTTTCTGAGTTGCTATGCCAATTTTGAACAAATTTTACAGTTTGAACAGATTGGTGTAAAGCTATACCATCAGTTGCTGGTATAGCAGTAATAATAGTAAGTCCCAATAGTGGACATCAACAGTCCAATTATGTATTCAATATATTTCTTGATAGAGTCCAAAAGATGCTGAAATAGTAGGGCTGTAGGGGAATCCTGCCAAGGCCTCTGCATCTGTACTGGTATCTACATGTCAACTCGAGCTCTTAGAATATAAATGCTTTACTGACTGAAGAATTCAAGCATGTGCAAAAAGAACAATTTATACAAAAAATAACAAGACTCTTTGGGATGCCACTGGGTAAGTCCCTTCATTAAAATATATGGCAGTCTTAACATAAGCACATACATAATGGGATTTATTTCTGTGAAAGATTAAAGTAGAAGAATTATCAGTATTATGGGTATTATCTCCTTTCCAAGCATATAATCATGATAAAGAAATTGTTAATTTCCAAAGGTATTGTTGAGTTGGGCCATTCATGGATGGCATGGGTGGGACATACTACCACTGTGCCATACAAGGGAATGATGTGCTGTGGTAGATACACTACTATGACCTTTATGCCATCTTAAATCTGCTCCTACTTCTTTGTCTCGAGCAGTCCCATTGGGTCCCCAATCAATGATGCTTCCATAGGAAGTATTAACTAACACTCGTGGTACCTCTCCATGACAAAGCATCCTCTGTACCCACTCAGACAGATGTGTAAGTATGGGCATGGAACAGTGTGGGAGGTCAGAAGGAGCAGATCCTTTGTGACTCTCATTACCTTTCTATCCTTTTGTTTGTAAAATACAGATTAATTTCATTTCTTTAGCTTTGGTACTATTCTTATAATGGGTAACCAAGCCTCATTTTTGGGCTTTAAACAGTGACTTCCATTATCTATACAGATGGAGACTCCTTAAATACCTACAGTAGAATTGGATATAACTATGCCTTTTTCCCCAGGTCTTAGCAGCCCATGGGAATTGTTAGGTCCAGGCATACAGCTGGAATCATTAACATACATTGGTATAGTTAAATCATTCCATGATATGGCCCTATTCAAAGGAGGGGTAGGGATGTAAGTCCAATATGTAAAGTTTGCTATACTACTACTATTTACAGTTCTTACCTGGGTAGAAAGAAGGGCCAGCATTGCCACAAAGAGGAATTCTAGTGTTGTGGTTTTGCCTTATTGGTGGATCATGTTTTTAACCATCTAAGTTTCTTCACCTGCCTCCAGGTGGGCAGGTTGTCTCGAACTGTTGATGACATTGGGCACCACATCGTAGTGCATTCTAAAGTGAGGTGTTGAAATTCTTCAGAAAAAGAGGGACTCATCAAAGTATAGTCTTGGTCTTTTGCTCATGGTGAGGTTTGATCCATTGGGCAGGCAGCCACTGTTTTTTCTTCTGACTCTGTGGAAACATAAGCAAAACCTCTCCCTCATCTTAAAACTACACCAGGTTTCCAAGAAATATCAAGAATAGGTTGATTAGGTTCAACTGAAGGTTGGGGTTCTACATGTTTCCAATGGTGCTCTGCTGCCATGGAGGAGTCTTCTGCCCTATTTAAAAAATTTAAAGAGCACCTTTTGTAATGAAAGTCTTGGTGCATTATGTTCTTCTCCCCCTTTTTGTTTAAGTAACATTTCTTTAAGATTACAATGTTTATGTTCAACAATGGCTCATCGCTATCAATTATAGGGAATACTGGTGGAATGATGAATGTTCCATCGAGAGAGAAAAGTTTTAAGTGAATTAGAAAGGTAAGTTGGAGCATTATTAGTTTTGATATGAGTACAGAGTCCCATAACATTGAAAGCTTCAATTAAATGGCTGATAACATGAGCATTTTTTTTTTTTTTTTTGCCTGAAAGTGCTGAAGCCCAAGAATAGTCAGAAAAAGTGTGTACAGAATGATGTACATATTTCAATTTGCCAAACGAAGGAATGATAGTTACGTCCATTTGCCATAATTGATTAGAATGGAGACCAGGAGAGTTTACACCAGGAGAATAAGTGGGATTATTAAAATGGCTACAAAAAGGACATAAAGAAATGACATGTTTGGCTTGTTTGAAAGGAATAGAAAACTGTTTCACTAATCCTTTAGCACTAACATGAGTGTCGACATGAACGTTGGAAGCAGTAATATAATCAGTGATGTAATCATTGGAAGCTGCCATAGGACTGGGAAGACTGGTGTGTGCATGAATATGAGTAATATAAAGAGGGTTTGATTTTAAACAAATAATAGTTTGTAGTTTTGAAAACAAGGGAAGTAAGTCATCTTGAGCTGGTAAAGGTAAATGGACAGTTTCAAGGGAGACAACAGTCTCAGCATATTGTGAGTCAGTAACAATGTTAAATGGGGTAGAGAAGTCAGATAACAGAAGGTCAATGGCATAAAGTTCATTTTTCTGAACAGAAGAATCTGGTCCTTGTTCTACCTTAGAAATGAGTGCATTAGAATATACTACCATTACAAATTTATTAGCATCAGTATAAAAAGTACTGCATGGGAAAGAGGTGTGGATTGCACATGCAAAGGTAAAATTCAGGAATTTCTTTTTAAGAACCATACATGTGTATTCGTTTGTCTTTAGGATATAAATTGTTAATAAGACCAAGAAAGGAGGAGAGGGCAATCTGCCAATCTAAATTACCGTATATACTCGAGTATATATGGTACATTTCCAATCATCTTGAATTTCGCATTCCATGAGTGGAACAATAGATGCAGGATCACAGCCTGCATTGTCCAGTACAAAATCGTTCTTTTGGAGTTAGTTACTGACATTTTTTTTTTTTTTTCTAAATTAGTGGATAAAATTTTTGACGTTTTATTGGGTAAAAATACCCATTCCAAAATTAAGTTAGGTTGATAAATAACTCCAGTAGGAGAATGTTCTGAAGGGAGAACAAGAAAGAAAATGGGAGAATTTAAATCAATGCAGTAGAGAATTGTTGAGAAAGTAAGTAAAGTTCCTTTTTTTGCAGCAGAGGTAAGATTCCGTGGGCTATTAAGATCTGAGTCACCTAGTGTGGAAGATAAATGTGTGAAGGCATAGGTAGTAATGCAAAATGAGGGCCTGAGCCAGTTACTATCTCCCAATAATCATTGAAAGTCATTAAGTGTTTTAAGTTTATCAGTGTGTAATTCTACCTTTTGAGGCCAAATTTTTTGATAATCAAGTTTGTAACCTAAATAAGAAAAATGAGGTTGTTGCTGTATTTTATCAGGAGCTATCTGTAAACCATACTTATGGAAGGCAGAAGAAGCAAATTTTAATATGGTTTGTAACATAGGAACTTCAGCAGGGCAAAAAGAATATCATCCATATAATGAATAATAAGAGCAGAAGGGAATTTCTTTCTTATTCTTTGTAAGGGTTGGTTAACAAAATGTTGACACAAAGTGGGGCTTTTTAGCATTCCCTGTGGTAAAACACACCACTGGTATCAATCATAAGGTTTGTGCTGGTTAAGAGAAAGCACTGACAAAGCAAAGTGAAGGCAATCCTGTGGATGAAGATAGATAGTAAAAAGGCAATCTTTCAAATTAATAACATATAAGTGCCAATCTCTAGGAATCTTAGAAGGAGTAAATAGCCCAGGTTGTAATTGGTCCATAGTTTGAATGGTAGAATTAACCCTTCTTAAGTCTGTAAGCATTCTCTCTTTTCCTGATTTTTTTCTTTATAATAAAAATAGGAGAATTCCATGGACAAGTAGAAGGTACTATATGACCATCTCTGAGTTGTTCTTGAATAAATAATATTGAAGAGAACTTTTAATTTTTCATGAGTCAAGGGCCACTGCTCCACCCGTATAGGATCATTGTATTTTCAGGACAATTTTAGGGTGAAGCCTGGAGCAGTGGCCTCTGGAATAAATTTGATTAATTCAGTAGAATTTGTTTTTGTGCCAGATTAATGGTTGGAACAGAGAGCATAGCCTTCATCCTGAGAGTAAATCTCATCCTCAAAGGTTGATAGCTGTATCAGCAATATATGCTTGTAATTTGCCTTCCTGCCCTTCAGGACTTTTACATATTAATGTTTTTGTGCTCAAGAAAATATTATGTAAGTTATCAATCCCAGAGAAGGTAGCATTGAAATTTTGCTTAGACCACTCTGATAGCTATGGGGAGAGGGACATACCAGAAACATCTGCCCCTGACAAGGCCTGGAAAGGTCTGATCTTGGATTAAAATAGTTAAATGTGGTCTTTGTTCTCCCAAATGAGTTTCCCCCCCCCCCAAAATGTTGACCAGTATTGCCAAAGCCTCCTGTTCTTTGTACTGGTGCAGTGGCTCCTTTATAATATGGTAAAATTAACAATTGAGCAATTTGCTGACCAGTTAGCAGCTGGACAGGTTGGCTTACCATCATCATGACCAAGATCTCACCCTATATACCTTTAGAGGTAAGACTACTTCTCCCAATTATAAGACCAACAGTGTTTTCAGGAACAGGCCCATGTATTCCAGTATGCAATTTGTATACTACCTGATGAGGCAACAATTGGATATTGTCCTTTACTGGTAAATAGAAAGCTGCACTCCCAGTTGTGGCATGGAGGAGAGATTCAATGGGTTGGCGTTGGGTTGAACTGGAAATGGTGAAGTTTTGTATGGTTTTGATTTGGGACCTGGGGCTGGCTCATTTGGGAGTTTCCCAAATTAAGTGAATTTCCATCCTTATTAATGTGGGACCTGCATTCATTAGTCCAATGAAAGCTTTTTTTTTTTTACATTTTGGACAAGGCCCTGGAGGTTTATTCTGGTTTTTGCTCCTTTCTCAGAGTTGATTTATTCAGTGCTCTTTGCCCTTTTCAGCAGTCTTTTTTTTTTTTTTTTTTTTTTTTTTTTTTTTTTTAAAAATAAAAAATTAAAAAAATTTTAAAAATTTATTTTTTTTGGAAAAAACCCATAATTTAAAAC
>CAUYPK010035759.1:0-43688 GCA_963574355.1 Loris lydekkerianus | reverse complement strand
TTTCATGTTTACATGGATGGAGCTGGAACATATTCTCCTTAGCAAAGTATCCCAGGAATGGAAGAAAAAGTATCCAATGTACTCAGCCCTACTATGAAGCTAAACTATAGCTTTCACATGAAGCCTATAACCCAACTATACCATAAGACTATGAGGAAAGGACCAAGGAAGGGGAAGGGAGGGGGGAGGTCTTGGTGGAGGGAGGGTGATGAGTTGGGCCACATCTATGGTGCATATTTTTATCTATAATAAAAAAAAAAAGTTATTTGAAAGTATAACTGATGGCTCAGCTCCTGTAGCACAGTGGTTATAGCATCCACCACATACACCAGGGCTGGAGGGTCTGAACCCGGCCCTGGCCTGCTAAATAACAATGAAAACAAAAAAAAAAAAATTGAAAATTTTCAAATACTGTCTAAACATTTGTTGTTGTTGTTGTTGTTGTTTTTGCCAACTTGATAAGAGAATATAAAGCTAAGAGTAAAATGTGATCTGAGAATGTGTATTGGTTCAAAGCACAGGATCTTGTAACTGTGGATACTCAGCAACACAAATACACATTCCAACATAATTCTTACAAACTTATAAGCACAGGCAATTCCATTCCTCTTCAGCACTAATCCTTAACTTTTCTGGTTACCCAAATATGACAAAATTGGGTTTTCTACATTTTTTCTGTATTAAATTATTAAAACACAGACATTTAAAACTGAAGAGATTCGTAGAGTTCATCTTGTCCTATCCTATCTTTCTTATCTCAAATAAAGAAAAATTGAGACCCAGAAAATAAAAGTGACAAGGTATAGCCACAGTTACTAAGTGGGAGATATAGAAGTATCATCTAGATCCCCCAGTTCTCTCCAGTACTCTTCATAGTGTAGGAATCTTCTCCATGTTTTAAAGACTTTTGCTTACAAAATAAATTCACTAGGTATTTTTCTTAAATAAATATCTAAATTTCCTTATCTGATGCAGCCACATATACATGAGAGAGGACTATTGCAAATTTCTCATATTTCATATTGGCAATTGAAAATGTACCAACAGTTGGACTGCATTCAATTATGCATTCATTTTTCTATGGCCATTTTAACAGATTATAATAAAATTCTTCTTGTGCTCATAAAAATCATATTTGAATAAAAGATAAAAGAAAAGACCAGGTGGCTTGGAAAATGTCAAAGACCATTAAAACCCACAAATAGGTTAAATTACCAGAAAAATTCCAGCATGCTCAGAAACAATAAGGCATGGTTGATATTGAACAAATATATGAGGATTTCTATAAAGAATAATAGGAAGTACCTTACAGATAGACAAAATTTGTCATCGCACTTGATACTTTCTTCCAAAACCCTGGAAATACTTAAGTCACAGATATTGTTTTCCCTAATGACATCATGCTGTGGGTAAATAATGAACTGAGTTTTCATTATTGAAATGATCTCTAAGGAGCTTGCAACATAACACACTTAAAGGAGATTGGACTATAATGTTTACATTCAACCTCTTATCAAGTTTGGTATACACATACATCATCTAAAAGACTTAGTAAAGGTGAAGAGGTCAGTGGAGTGTGAGAATATTCTACAGTAAGACACCAATAAAAATTCTCACAGAAACAATTTCCTTTGCACAGATTCAGGACTAGGTCAATCATTTAAGAGGCTGACATTCTCCAACCACCTAAATAAATTAAATTTAGAAATGTTTTCTGCTGAGACAGCACCTCTTTTTATAGAGCCAAAGAAAAAAAATGACCCTAGCCTATATGGTCCTTCCCGCCTGCTCGATGCACTGTCCAGTAAGTCTTGTTGTCATCCAAAGACAAAGCTCTCCTCTCCTGAGTAAAAAAATATGACTTGTCATTTCAGATGCATATGCTGAATGTTATAATAATGCTGATCACAGCAATAATATATCATGTTCATTGAACACTTTTGCTGGGTAACTCCTACTAGGTTATTTAATTCTAATAGCATACTGAGGTAGATACTATTATATCTTACTTTTACCAATAATGAAACTGAGGCTCAAAGAGGTGAAACAATTCGCCTGCAGTTACAAGCTAATGAGTGAGGAGTAAGAACCAGGTTCCAGCTAATATGGTGGCACAGCCTACCTTCTAAACTGCTTATGCTTGGCATTAGAGGTTAAAACCCTCTGTCACATAAAAAGCAAGATAATAATTCAAACTTATGTGCAAGAACATAAAACAAAGAGTATTAATAAGATTCCACACACTGTTTCCAGAAAACCTCCCCCTCTGATGATTCTTGCAAATAGTACAACTCCCCTTTAGTATATTATCTCTCTCACACACACAAACATACACACACACACACACACACACACACACACATTAACACAGAGGTACAACATTGTGAATGTACTAAATACTGACTGAATTGAACACTTTAAAATGGTTAATTTTATGTTACATGGATTTCACTTCAAAAAAAGAAACTGTCTTTGAAGAAGATGTGATTTTTATTTATGGGAAACTGCTCCCCAACCACTCGCCAAAATAATTAAAATGTTTCTTCCTGGCATTTGGACAAAATGAGAGAGAGAAAGAAGAGATATTCTACTTGAAGTTAGTTATTTACTGACAATATATTGGAGAAGGACAATTACTGCCTGTGTAAAGCTATCTCAATTTTTCAAAGCCTAGACTCTCAGAATTGGAAAAGACCATGTAGGTCATCTGGACAACCTCCTTTCCAAAGCAGGAATCATACTTATAGTATCTTTGACAATCCAACTTATGTTTAACACTTGTAGTGACTGGGCACTCACTATTTAAAACCTGTCATTCTATTTATAAATATATCCAATTAGGATGTCTTGCTTATGCTAAATTAAATCTGCCTCTTTTGTGTTTCTATATATTTTTCTTGCTTAAACCTTCTAAATCCATTCTGTACAATTCAACAACCATCAATCATAAACATCTATTTGAATCTAAAGTCATTAGTATTAAAAAATTTCACATTAAAAATATTAATCTCAGTCCCTCAGATGAGTTATCCATATATCAAGAACTCCATAGTCACTTGTGGTTAGTGGCTGTTGTACTGAATGGTATAACTGTAGAACATGTCCATCATCCCAAAAAGTAATATTGGACAGTACTACTGCTTAATAGCAAAACAGAATATCTACTGTTTTTTTTCAAATGAAAAAGTATCTCAGTGTTTGCCCTTAGTCATTTCTCATCCAGAATAAATATCCTTAGTTCCTTCAACTTTTGGGAATGGTATACGGATGGTTCCTGACGTATGATGGCTGGAGTTAAGATGTTTTTTTCAATTTGACAATGGTGCAAAAGCAATACACTCAATATAGAATTACATTTTCACTTTATTGTTTACTTACAATGGGTGTGTCAGGACTTGGCCCCATCATAAGTCAAGGAGCATCTGTATTAGTTTTCTATTGCTGTGTAACAAATTACTACAAATTTAGCATCTCTAAAAAAACATTCATTTAATATCCCACAGTTCTGGATGTCAGAAATCAATGCGCGAAACTTGGTTCTATGTTGGATCTCACAAGGCTATAATCAAGATGTTGTATGTGGAGGCTCTGAGGAATAAGCTCATTCAGATCATTGGCAAAATTCAATTCTGTGCTGCTCTAGGACTGACCTCCATATTTCTTTTCTGGCTGTCATCTAAGGGTGCTCTCAATTTCTAGTCACTTTCCCTGTGGGCCACTCTATCCCGTCCATCTTCAAACCCAGCAACAGCATATCAAATCTTTTTTAAGCGTTGAATCCCTCCAACTTCCTGTTATGATACCAGGTGGAGAAAATGCTCTGTTTTTAAAGGGTCACATAATTATATTGTTTCCACCTGGATAATCTCCCTATCTTAATGTATAATATAGAATCCTTTTTGCAGATATGTCATATTTATAATCTGAAGATTAAGACAGGTAATCTTAGTGGGCCATCTTAAAATTCTGCTTACCAAAAATGATTCCCTGTAACTGTCTAGTCATGGATATGATATGTATATTTTCTAGGGGGTTATTGGGCGCAGGTTATTTCTTCCTCTGGGTTCTACAAAAAGAGGTGTTACTCCAGGAGGAAACATTTTCAAAATTTAATTCCAATCAAAATTTTGGTAAATTGCAAAAGTGCAGTTTGAGGCCTCCTACAGAGGAGGAATTAGCAACAGGAATGCAATGAAAACCCATAATTAAAGATCTTTTTCATTTAATGATATTGACATGTGTTGAATCAATATTCAGTTGAAAAACCTGAAGCCAAGGAGCATTTAAATAGGATTGGCTTTGTTTCTAAAACATAAAGCTTACTAAGAGAACATTTAACAGATTTTTTTAATAAAGAATTTAATACATAAAATCAAGCAAAATTAATAGAGGCAGTGGAAAAAGGTTAGCAAAACATTACATTTAATACTAATTTAAAATGATAACTTTCCATTGCTAGCACATAATTACCCTTGCTAACTGTTTCAAAATGCCAAACTACACAAAAATATTTATCTCTTTTGTAGCTTCTTGGAGAAGACATTTATTGGGACTTGGGAGACCTTTAAAATAGAGGAGTGATGTTCAAAAGAACTTTAACCTTCCTAATTGAGGAAATATACTAATGGTGAGCCAATGACAACATTCTTGTGCCCAATATCAATTGAGTGAAATTCCCAAAACATCACCAAGCATTCTCCCTTGTAAAAAGGCAATAATCATATCTGTCTTTCTTACCTCAGGGGCACAAATTGGATATAAAGAAGCAAAACAGCAATGGCTTAAATGTGCATTAGAAGGTTAAAAGGGGAGATGATGATGATAATGATGACAACTATTATTGCAATGCACAAAATAGAGGAGGAACCTAATTTGCTAGATTCATGTAACTTCAGGAAGTCTTCTTAATAAAATCTTTCCCCAATCCGATATAATCAAGAGTTTTCCTCACACTTTCTTGTAAGATTTTTAACATGTCATGTCTTAGATTTAAATCATACCCATCTTGCATCACTTTTTATAAGTGGAGAAAGATGTGGGTCCAATTTCAGTCTTTTACATGTGGTTATCCAGTTCTCCCAGCACTGTTTGTTGAATAAGGATGGAATTCTTTTCCCCACTGTATGCTTTTGTTTCATCTATCAAAGATCAAATGGCTATAAGAAATTGGTTTCCTCCCTTGGTTTTCAATTTGGTTCCATATGTCTATGTCTCTATTTTTCTGCCAATACCATGTGTTTTGATCACTATGGACTTGTAGAATATCCTAAAGTCTGGTAGGCTGATGCTTCCAGCTTTGTTTTTATTACTAAGAACAGCCTAGGCTATGTGGGATTTTTCTATTTCCACACTAAACGAAGTACTACTTTTTCCACTTCTTCAAAGTATGACATTGGTATTTTAATGGTGATTTTGCATTAAATCTATAGATTACTTTGGGTAGTATAGACATTTTAACAATGTTGGTTCTTCCCAGCCAAGAGCATGCTACATTATTACATTCATTAAGGTCTTCTGCTATTTCTTTTCTTAGGGTTTCATAATTCTCTTTGTAAAGATCCTTTGCCTCTTTTGCTAGATATATTGGTAAGTATTCTACTTTCTTTGAAGCTATTGTGAAGGGAATCATGTCAGTGATTTGCTTCTCAACTTGGCCATTATTGGCATATACAAAGGCTACTGATTTGTGGACATAGATTTTATACCTTGAAGCATTACTATATAAATTACTATGTTACTATATTTCCCGGTCATTCTAGGAGTTTTGTGGTTGAGTCTCTGGGGTTTTCTAAGTATAAGATTATATCATCATTGAAGAGTGAGAGTTTGACCTCCTTTGTCCCTATTTGGATGCCCATTATATCCTTTTCTTGTCTGATTACATTGGCTAAAACTTCCAGCACAATGTTTAATAATAGTGGCAATAGTAGACATCCTTGTCTGCTTCTATTCTAAGTGGAAAAGCCTTCAGTTTTACTACATTCAGTATGATATTAGCTGCGTGTTTGTCATAGATGGCCTCAATCAGTTTAAGAAATGTACCACAGTGGTCATGGCACCAGCCACATTCACCGAGGCTGGTGGGTTCGAACCCAGCCCAGGCCAGCTAAACAACAATGAAAACTGCAACAAAAAAAAAATAGCTGGGCATTGTGGCAGGTGCCTGTACTCCCAGCTACTTGGGAGGCTGAGGCAAGAGAATCACTTGAGCCCAAGAGTTTGAGGTTGCTATGAGCTGTGATGCCACGGCATTCTATTGAGAGTGATGTAGTGAGACTCTGTCTCAAAAAAAAAAAAAAAAAAAAAAAATAGCTGGGCATTGTGGCGGGTGCCTCTAGTCCCAAGTAGTTGGGAAGCTGAGACAAGAGAATTGCGTGAACCCAAGAGTTTGAGGTTGCCATGAGCTGTGACACCTCAGCATTCTACCAAATGTGACATAGTGAGACTGTCTAAAAAAGGAAAAGAAAAGAAAAAAAAAAAAAGAAAGAAATGTGCAACCTATGCCTTTTTTCTTAAGTGTTCTTGTTAGAAAAGGATTATGTACTTTATCAAATGCTTTTTCGGCATATATTAAGACAATTATGTGGCTTTTTTTTTTTTTTCTTCTATTGATGTGGTGTATTACATTTATGGGTTGTGTATGTTAAACCAGCCTTGCATTTCTGGAATGAGGCCTACATGATGATGATGTATAATTATTTTAATGTGTAGCTGCAATCTATTAGACAAGATTTCGTTGAGTATTTTTGCATCAATATTCATTAGTGAAATTGATCTATAGTTCTCCTTTTTGTTTGGATCCTTTCCTGGCTTTGGAATCAAGGTGGTGTTTGCTTCATCTAATATGTTGGGGGAAGATTCCTTTCTTCTCCATGTTTTGGAATACATTCTTCAGTATAGGCACAAGCTCATCTTTGAAGCTTTAATAGAATTCTGCTATGAAGCCATCTGGTCCCAGGGTTCCTTTTGTTGGAAGCTTTTTTTTTATTATTAAATCATAGCTATGTACATTGGTATGATCATGGGGCATCATACACTAGTTTCACAGACCGGTTGACACATTTATATCACACTGGTTAACATAGCCTTCCTAGCTTTTTTATTGTTTCTTCAATCTCAATGCTTGATATTGGTCTGTTCAAGAGATCTATTTCTTCCTGGTTAAGTCTAGGGAGATGGTATGATTCCAGGTATTGGTCCATTTCCTCCACATAGTCAAATTTGTGGACATAGAGATTTTTGTAGCAGTCAGAAATAATCTCTTGTGTCTCTGTGGTATCAGGTGTTATTGACCCCATTTTGTTCCTGATTGAGGTTATTAAAGATTTTGCTTTTCTGTTTCTAGTTAATCTGGCCAATGTTTTATCAATTTTACTTATCATTTTGAAGAACCATATTTTTGTCTCGTTAATTTTCTGAATGATTCTTTTGTTTTTAATTTCATTTATTTCTGATTTAGTTTTGGTTATTATTTTGGTTATTTCTTTTCTTCTGATAGGTTTAGGATTGAATTTCTCTTCATTTTCCATATCTTTAAGATGATTCATTAGGTTTTTGATGTGTTCTCTTTTTGTTTATCAGATGTAGGCATCTAATGAGATAAATTTCCCAGTTAGGATTGCTTTTGCAGTATCCTACAGGTTTGGGTAGCTTATAACTTCGTTGTTCTTGTGTTTGAAGAATTTAATAATTTACTCCTTTATCTCTTCTTTGCCCCAACTATTATTCTGCATAAGTTTGTTTAGTTTCCATGCCTTTGTGTGGGAAAGAAAATTTTTCTTGCAATTGAAATTCACCTTCATTGCTTTGTGGTATGAGAAGATACTGGTATAATTTCAATTCTTTTAATTTTGTTAAGGTTGGTTTGTGTCCTAGGTTACGATCTATTTTGGAGAATGTTTCCTGGGTTGATGAGAACATATATTCCTTAGATTTGAGATGCTGTGTTCTGTATATGTCTATTAAGGACATTTGTTCTAGAGTCATGTTTAACTCCCTTGTATCATTTTTTTTTTTAAGTTTTTACAATAAACTTTATTTTTTAAGTTAATATATGCAGTATAGGATACTGAAAAACACAAGAAGCAAAGAACAAAGTCATCCACAATCACAAGCAGCTTATAGTTTGACATGTCCTTCTAGATATAGGTCTATATGTGCATTTTTAGTACAGTAACTGTGTTTGTTGTAGACAAAGTTCATTATTTTGCAACATCAAAGCTTTGGAGATGTCCTGAGGTGACAATGTGTGATAAAAAGTAGAACTAGTAAATAGCAATTTTGTGAGTATCTTTTTGTTATAATTGATAGAAAAGATGCATCTTGGACATAGACTTGTTAAACCACTTCTGAGCAGTGTATATCAAGACTTGTTCACTGGTTTGGCAGCAGAGGGGCAGAAGGAAGCATGAAATAAGAGTGTTCACATTACATTTTGACAGTAGCCACTGATGTACGAGCATCCCTTTTGATTATACTATAAAAATATTTATTAAGTAATTCAATGAAAACGTACCTTCTCCCTTGTATCTTTATTTAGTTTCTGTTTAGAGTCTCTGTCTAGGTCTGTAAGAGAGATGTCAAATCCCTCTGCTATTATGGTGTAAGATATCTTATAGCTCAGACCAATTAAGGTCTGTTTCATAAATCTGGGAGCATTTAAGTTGGGTGCATATATATTTAGAGTGGAAATGTCCTCTTGTATTATTCCCTTGACCATATGAAATGTCCACTTTTGTGTTTTTAAATCCATTTGTATCTAAAAGTAAGTGACTCTTCCTTCATTCTAATTTTCATTTCCCTAAAATATTATTTTCCATCCCTTAACCCTGAATCTTATTTTGTCCTTTGAGGCTAGGTGTGTTTCCTGGAGACAGCATATGGATGATTTGTGCTTTTTTATATATAATCAGCCAGACTATACCTCTTCAGAGCCATTAACATTCATTGAGAGAATTGATAAGTGTGGTGGTGTTCTATTCATCTTATTTTGTGAAAGCCCATTGCTTAGTATTATCATTTGCATTATTATAGAAGCTAGGTTTCGTCCTTTAGTTTCTGGGTGTTTACTTTGCTGGTGGTCCTTTGTCAGTGTGGAGAATAGGTCTAAAATTTCCTGTAGAGCTGGTCTTGTTGTGGCAAATTTCCTTAAGGTTTGCATAGCAGTGAAATATTTGATTTCTCCATCAATGTTAAAGCTTGGCTCAGCAGGTTTTAGCATTCTGAGCTGAAAATTGTTTTGTTTAAGAAGGTTAAAGATAAATCACCATTTTCTTCTGGCTTGAAAAGTTTCATTTGAGAAGTCTGCTGTCACCTGATGAATTTGCCCCTGTGGGTCTACTGGCGCTTACTCCTGGAAGCTTGAAGAGTCTTTTATTTTGCCTTGACTTTGGACAAGTTCATCACAATGTGTCTTGGAGAAGCTGTTAGAGGTGAGGTGACCTGAGGTCCGATATCCCTCTGAAAGGAGTATGTCAGAATCTTTGGCAATATTTGGGAAATTTTCATTTTTAACATTCTCTAATATGGCTTCTATTCCTCTGGGGTATTCTTCTTCACCTTCTGGGATACCTATAACTCGTATGTTTGAATGCTTCATAAAGTCCCATAATTCTGCCAGTGAAAGTTTTGCTTTTTCTCTGTCTTTTTCTGCCTCTTTAACTATCTGAGTTATCTCAAGAGCTTTGGGCGCTACCTCTGATAGTCTTTCTTCTGCATGTTTCAATCTGTTGTTGATACTTTCTATTACACCTTTAAGTTCCCTAATCGACTGCTTCAGTTCCTTCAGCTCTGATATATTCTTTCTATATTCTTCATATCATTCATCTCTTATTTGAGTCTGTTTTTTGATTTCCTTTCATTTATTTCCCACTTTATCAGCAGTTTCCTTCATTGTTTCCATCATTTCCCTCATTGTTTTCAACATCTGTATTATAAATTCCTTTTCTGTCATTTCCAACATTTCTTTATAGGTGGAATCCTCTGTTTTAGCTACCTCACAGAGGTGGGGGTTGCTCTGGACTAGTTTTTCATGTTTCCAGGATTTTCCTGCTGATTCTTCCTCATGAATGTTTTCTTTAATCAGTTTCCTTTTCCTAATTTTCCTTTCACTTCCTGTTGCTCTTTAAGTTACTGTGCCTCTGGCCTAGGGTTTTGATGAGTCCTTTTGGTACAGGATCAGAAGGATGAGAAGGTAGAAGAGCAAGGAGGGTAAAAAGATTTAAAAAAAAGAAGAAAAGAAAAAGAGAAAGGAGAGGGGGAGAGTAAAAGGGAATATTGCCAAAAAGAAGAGACACACAGAAAGAGGTATACAGGAGCAATATAGGTGTACAGTAGGGTACTTTGACCCATCCTTAACAACCCCCACCATCTGGGGGTGCTGGATTGGGTGGTTTCCTTGAGGTCAGCAGCTCTTTGCTAGTCTGTTCGGACACAGTACCCCACCTCTACCAAGTAGAGAGGAAAGATAAAAATGCTATAAATCAAACCAAAACAAGCAAACAGAAAAGTTATTGGGATAAAATTGGGGGGGAACAAATAATAGGGGTAGAAGCAATAGCAAAAATGAAGTTCTAATTGTTAAAGAAGGCAGCAAATGAAAAATTATATTCAAAGTAGAAAAATGAAGGAAGAAAAGAAAGAAAGAAAAAAGAAAAATCTAGAGTGAAAATGTTGAAATTAAAAACAAAAACAAAACAACAACAACAATAACAACAACAACAAAAGCCAATGCAGTATATATATCTTGCTGAATATTGCCTGGGCACCAGGTGATCTTCTGGAGTATGAGATGTTAATCAAAGTGCTGATATGGCTATATGAGATGGAGACTGGAGGCCTCTGCTGATTTCTCAAACACCGCAGTGTGGAGAACCTAAATCTCTCCTCAGCCCACTTAAACGTCACTTTAAACCACTATTCTTGGTTAAGCAGAAACTTTTCCAGGAAAGCACTTGTCGCTGGGATCACTCCTGAAGTGGCCATCCACTTACACAGTGTGCCAAAATCAGTCTTGCTCTATGCCCCTAAGGGCCAACGCTATAAGGCCTCTCAGTCCCCTCCATTTGGCTGCACAGACACTAGATTACTCACCCAAGGTCTCCGGCCTTATCCTCGCTCTGCGACCCTGAGGGAGGAGCTTTCTGAGGCAGCTCTCCCACAATGCCTCCACATGGCCCACAGCCAAACACTATTACCTCTGTCTGGCTCAGCAGCTCAATCTGGGGCTCTAGAAAATGCTTAAAGTTCTCTGAAGTCTTGCCAAAGTTCTCCTAAGGTAGTTCAACTGAGTGCCAAGTCCAAAAAAAAAATCAAAATAGCTCACAGGTAAGGCTGGAGCTATACTTACAGCTGCCAGCGGGATTAGACCGAATGAACACACACACACAACTACTCACCAGTTCCACACAACAAAAAAAGAAAATTGTAGACCAATATCATTAATGAATATTGACACAAAAATATTCAACAAGATCCTAACAAACAGAATCCAGCAACACATCAAACAAATTATACACCATGACCAAGTGGGTTTTATCCTAGGGTCTCAAGGCTGCTTCAATATGTTAATCTATAAATATAATTCAGCCTATAAATTAAAAAATAAAGACCATATCATTCTCTCAATCAATGCAGAAAAAGCTTTTGATAATATCCAGCATCCTTTCATGATCAGAACACTTAAGAAAATTGGTATAGAAGGGACATTTCTTAAACTGATAGAGGCCATTGACAGCAAGCCCACAGCCAATATCTCTATAAAGAGAACTATGAAACTCTGAGAAAAAAATAGCTGAAGATGTTAACAAATGGTAAAACATACCATGCTCATGGCTGGAAAGAATCAACATGTTAAAATGTCCATACTACCCAAAGCAATACACAATTTTAATGCAATCCCCATTAAAGTTCCACTGTTATACTTTAAAGATCTCATAGAAATAATACTTCATTTCACATGGAATCAGAAAAAAACTTGAATAGCCAAGATATTAATCAGAAATAAAAACAAAGTAGAAGGAATCATGCTACCAGGCCTCAGACTATACTATAAATTGATAGTGATCACAACAGCATGGTACTGGCACCAAAACAGAGACGTAGATGTATGCAACAGCATAGAGAACCAAGAGATGAACCCAGCTACTTACCGTTATTTGATCTTAAAAACATTCAGTGGGGAAAAGATTCCCTATTTAACAAATGGTGCTGGGTGAACCGGCTGGCGACTTATAGAAGACTGAAGCTGGACCCAAACCTTTCACCATTAACTAAGATAGACTCTCACTGGATTAAAAATTTAAACTTAAGACATGAAACTATAAAAATACTAGAAGAAAGAGCAGGGGAAACTCTTGAATAAATTGTACTTGGAAAATATTATATGAGGAGGATTCCCCCCAAGCAATAGAAGCAACATCAAAAATACTACTGAGTCCTGATCAAACTAAAAAGTTTCTATAAAGCCAAGAACACAGTAAGTAAAGCAAGCAGAAAGCCATCAGAATGGGAGAAGATATTCGCTGGTTATTTCTCTGACAAACCACATCCACAGAAAACTCAAACATATTAGCAAGAAAAGAACAAGTGATCCCATTTCAGGGTGGGCAATGGACTTGAACAGAAACTTCTCTGAAGAAAACAGGTGCACAGCCTAAAGACATATGAAAAAATGCTCATCATCCTTAATCATCAGAGAAATGAAAATCAAAACCACTTTGAGATATCATCTAACTCTAGTAAGATTAGCCCATATCACAAAATCCCACAACCAGAGTTGTTGGCGTGGATGTGGATAAAAGGGAACACATCTACACTGCTGGTGGGAATGCAAACTAATACATTCCTTTTGGAAAGAAGTTTGGAGAACACTTAGAGAACTAGAAATAGACCTGCCATTCGATCCTACAATTCCTCTACTAGGTATATATCCTAAAGAGCAAAAATCACACTTTAACAAAGATATTTGTACCAGAATGTTTATTTCAGCCCAATTCATAATTGCTAAGTCATGGAAGAAGCCCAAATTCCCATTGACCCATGAATGGATTAATGAATTGTGGTATATGTAAACCATGGAATATTATGCAGCCTTAAAGAAAGATGGAGACTTTACCTCTTTCATGTTTACATGGATGGAGCTGGAACACATTCTTCTTAGCAAAGTATCTCAAGAATGGAAGAAAAAGTATCCAATGTACTCAGCCCTACTATGAAATGAATTTATAGCTTTCATATGAAAGCTATAACTGAATTATAGCCCACAAATATGGGGAAAGGGAGAGGAGGGTAAGAGGGAGTACGGGTGGAGGGAGGGTGATTCGTGGGACCACATCTATGGTGCATCTTACAAGGGTACATGTGAAATTTATCAAATGCAGAATATAAATGTCTTAACACAATCACTAAGAAAATGTCATGAAGGCTATGTTAACCAGTGTGATGAAAATATTTCAAATTAGCACATTGTATCCCATGATTGCATTTAATGTACACAGCTATGATTTAATTAAAAAAAAAAAAGAAATGGTAAAGGGGAAATAACTGACACCACAGATATACAAGAGATCATCTCTGAATATTACCAGAAACTGTATGTCCAGAAATTTGACAATGGGAAGTAAATGGATCAATATTTGGAATCACATCCTCTCCTTAGACTTAACCAGGAAGAAATTGAGCTCCTGAACAGACCAATTTCAAGCACTGAGATTAAAGAAACAATAAAAAATATTCTAATGAAAAAATGCCCTGGTCCAGATGGCTTCACACAAGAATTCTATCAAACCTTCAAGGAAGATCTTATTCTCATACTGCAGAAATTATTCCAAAAAATTGAGGAGGAAGGAATCTTCCCCAGCCCACTTTATGAAGCAAACATCACCCTGGTACCAAAACCAGGAAAAGACCCAGCTAAATAGGATAATTTCAGACCAATTTTACTCATGAATATAGATGCAAAAATTCTCAGCAAAATCCTACCCAATAGATTACAGCTTATCATCAAAAAAGTCATACATCATGATCAAGTAGTTTGCATCCCTGGGATGCAAGGCTGGTTCAACATATGCAAGTCCATAAATGTTATCCACCATATTAACAGAAGCAAAAACAAAGACCAAATAATACTCTCAATAGATGCAGAAAAAGCATTTGATAAAAATCCAGCCCCCTTTTGTAATTAGCACACTGAAGAATATAGGCATAGGTTGCACGTTTCTTAAACTGATTGAAGCTATCTATGACAAACCCACAGCTAACATTTTACTGGATGGAGTAAAACTGAAAGCTTTTCCTCTTAGAACTGCAACCAGACAAGGTTGTCCTCTGTCACCATTACTATTCAACATAGTGCTGGGAGTTCTAGCCAATACAATTAGGCAAGATGAGGAAATAAAAAGCATCCAAATGGGAGCACAGGAGGACAAATTCTCCCTCTTTGCTGATGATATGATCTTATATTTAGAGAACACAAAAGACTCAACCACAAGTCTCCCGGAAGTCATCAAAAAATACAATAATGTCCAGGATATAAAATAAATGCCCACAAGTCAGTAGCCTTTGTATATGGCAATAACAGTCAAGATGAGAGGCTAGTTAGGGACACGACTTTCCTCACTATAGCTTCTAAGAAAATGAAATATCTAGGAATATACCTAATAAAAGAGGTGAAGGACCTCTATAAAGACAATTATGAAATCTTAAGGAAAGAAATAGCAGAGAATATCAATAAATGGAAGAACATACCATACTCACGGCTAGGAATAATCAACATTGTTAAAATGTCTATACCTCCCAAGGCAATCTACAGATTCAATGCCATCCCCATTAAAATACCAACATCATACTTTCAAGACTTGGAAAAAAATGATTCTGCATTTTGTATGGAACCAGAGAAAACCCCATATAGCTAAGGCAGTTCTTAGTAATAAAAACAAAGCCAGGGGCATCATCATACCAGATTTTAGGCTATACTACAAACTCATAGTGGTGAAGATAGTATGGTACTGGCACAAAAAATAGAGACATAGACATTTGGAATACAATAGAAAACCAGGAAAAGAAACTAACATCTTACAACCACCTAATCTTCAATAAACCAAACAAGAACATACACTGGGGGAAAGACTCCCTATTCAATAAATGGTGGTGGGAGAACTGGATATCCACATGTAAAAGACTGAAACTGGACCCACAACTTTCTCCATTTACAAAAATGGATTCAAGATGGATAAAGGTCTTAAATTTAAGTCATGAAACTATAAAAATATTCAAAGAAAGTGTAGGAATAGCACTGGATGATATAGGCCTGGGGAAAGACTTCATGAAGAAGACTGCCATGGCAATTGCAACAACAAAAATAAACAAATGGGACTTAATCAAACTGAAAAGCTTCTGTACAGCTAAGGAGACAACAACTAAAGCAAATAGACAACCTACACAATGGGAAAGGATATTTGCACATTTTGAATCAGACAAAAGCTTGATAACAAGGATCTATAAAGAACTCAAATTAATCCACATGAAAAAAGCCAACCATCCCATATATCAATGGGCAAGAGACATGAATAGAACCTTCTCTAAAGAAGATGAATGAGTGGCCAATAAACACATGAAAAATGCTCCTGAGGCCTCTTTAGCCACATAAGGTTTGATGTTTCCTCCTTCCTGCACACAGACATACGAGTGACAGGCCCTGTCCTCCCTAAGGCCTTTTTCTCAGGCCAAGGGCAGCGACAGTTGGGCAAGGACTAGATCTGAATTCCTATTGATTGGTATATATGCTCTCTACTTCCAGAATGTACTAGGACCAAATTGTTCCTCATCATTTCCAGGTGTTCATGCTAAGTCTTTTCCCGGAGATTCTTGGCCTTTCACATGCCAGATAAGAGCAGCTTATCTCCCTCTTACTACATTTTTCACTTTGTTTCCACCATGGCTCAAATCACCAACATTCTTGATTTTCCTAAACACTGAGGGTCAAAGGAGACTCCCTTGTTATCTGTTGCTGCCTTAGCAGGCTTCAGGCCATCTTCTTTGATTTTTTTCTTCCTTTGATAGGAGACTACCTTGGATTCACCAAAACGCAATAATAGACAAAGATGGAATTTCACTGTTTTCTGGACTCTATACACACTCCTAGACAGCCTACATTCTACCATGAAAATATCTAAAAACAATAGTGAAAACAGACAATATTTTACTGATTCTTTGACCCCCTTTAAGAGTGGAGGGAACTCTGGTTTCCATTTTGTCACCTTAGCCAACAGACCCTCCTTTATGCTGTGCCAACAATTGAAAGGCTTCTGCCTATCACTATTAGTGTCACTGTAGCCCTTCTCTTTCTCCCAGCAATCAGCCTTTAATCATGCTCTTATTATCTTTTTGGATGCTTCCAAGGTACTGTCACTTTCAAGGGGGCCTCCTGAGTTGCAATCGTTGTGACTAATGGTGAAAATTTCCTCAAGAGATGGTTAATCACCTTTATTGCTACTACCCTCAATACTCTAGGTTGAGCTGTTCTTCATTCTTGTGAATGAATAGGTCTGTGGCTAAGACAAATTAGAGCTAATTTTTTTCTTCACCTCCAATTTTCAAGAACCTACAAGAGGCCTCACTTAATACAAGAACCATTTTCCAGAGACATTGTTGTGGAGGGGGTTCATTGTTCTACAACCTATTGTGCTCTGATACCTAATATTTTGGTAATCTGCCCCTATCCTCCAGCACCCCAAGCCACACAACTATTTGTTTCTTACATTTACTTAGAATGTTAGCAAACTAGGTGGGTGGTTCACTGGGCTGTCAGATAGTTGTAAGCTGATCACTATATATAGAAAAAACATATTAACAGCTTCCTGATTAATACCTAATTTGATAGCTTCGCTAAAAGCCAGCCTTTCCTCTCTCCTTCATAGATTGTAGTAACTTTTTAATTTTCCAAGAAGGATTGGATTTTTTTTCTCCTATAAGATAGCCGCTTCCTGTGCATGCAGCAGCATAAGTGGTGTGACTGGGATACCTTGTATGAATGGGCATCCAAATCTCACCATGGAAACCCTCACAGATATTTGAAAGTATTAGTAGTATGTGAAAAACTCATTCTATGCCCTTAAGTGTGCTCTCTGGTTCATTCAGTGAAGAGGCAGGTAGCAAAAAGTGGGGGCTTCCTGACAAATGTGTTCATGAAACAATTCTTTCTGCTGCCTAACTACCTTCAGACTTCTAAGGCATAGATAGTTGGATCTTCATAACCCACCCTAGACAAAGGGATCAGTTCTTCCATCCATTTATATGCCCTGCTTGCTCATTGAAAACTCTGTCCTCTTAACCTGTGACCACACATAATTTTTGCCTTGGAAGCAAAATTTGTAGTGCCTTCCTGATGGTTAGGACACATTCTTTCAACTCCTAAGTTTCCCACTGTTTTCTTGCATCCCTTCTAACATCTCTGCCAGATATGCTCAGATATGAAAAATATAGTCCCACCATGATGTCCCAAGTGTTCCTAAAAAATATTTCTTTCCTGTCCTCTCTGGATTATGCTGATCTGTGAGATATTGTTTATTTGTCTTCCCAACTCCACTTTCAGGGGTGCCACATTATAGATTAAAACCATCCATGGTGGAAAATTTTACATAGTAGAAATTGGCAAATACTGCAAAATGGAGCTTTTCCCTTTCTTCTGCCCAGGTTGTTAAAATATTTACCTACACACCACTAAGTATAAATACGTGATTGATCTTAAATATGGGGAACCTCAGAAAGTGGGAGGACACAGAAAACAGTAAATACAATTACATCACAGAACCCCAACCATTTGACAGAATTGATTCACCTGGTCCATCTCTAACACTTTCCTGTGTTCTCTTGTCCAATCTTGGGGACTAGGAATTTCCTCTGCAATAGTGATAAAAGACCTCCTGTGAGAGACCACAGGGTCTATGCCTAGCTTCAATAATTTACAACAAATCTCTCTTCACCATTTCTTGTGCAGAGTTACAAGTTACAAGTTTTGACTTTCTACTTTACAAAGAAGGAATCAAATCACACTTCAGAGGTCATGACTCAGTTTCTCCCTGTATTTTGTTCTTGCTTCTCCACTTGACGCAAGAGGTTCACAGTTCAAATTCAATGAGCAAAGCCTACAGTTCCATGACTTTCTGAAACCCTGGCACTGTGGTGTATCGTCATACACCACATAATGATGTTTCAGTCAACGATGGACCATACACACATTACTGTGGTACCATAAGATTAGAATAGCTTTTCTTTTACTGTGCCTATTCTGCACTTAGGTATGTTTAGATACAATAATACATACCATTTTGTTTCAATTTCCCATGAAATTCCATATAGTAGTATGCTGTACAGGTTGTAGCCTAGGAGCAATAAGCTATACCATACAGCCTAGGTGTGAAGTAAGGCTATGCCATGTAGATTTATGTAAGGGCACTCCACATGAAATTGCCTAATGATGCATTTCTCAGAATGTGTCCGTGTTATTCAGCAGCACATGACTATAATTCAGGAACTCACTCAGAATTGAATAAGAGTAAAATTCATGAGATTCTCTTGCACTTGTTACCCTGATCTCATAGGCTGAAATCATAACAGATGGGGACTTCCTCACTGATATGTGCAAAAAAGGTCTGTTCTTGCCTCCTTCCTGACTTCAAGATCTCATCACCCATAAGGTCCTTTGTACTCAGACAGTATAAGAGATTCTTTCATTTTCTTGGAAACATCTTGCTTCTTAAAGGGATGAGACTCTTTGACTATGGCAGAATCTGCTAATGCTTCGTATTTCCTAACCTCCTTGAAAGTGGTGTGGGAAGTAATGTGCGCTGCATCCAGGTATACTCCACAAATCCTTCCACACGCTCTTCAATTGATCCTGCCTCACAGTTCTTACTCACTGGAATGGAGATGGCCAGGGTCATCCAGGAAGCAATAGATAAAAGACTTGGTTCCTGAGTGATTGCATGGAGGAGTGCTACCCTCAGATCTGGAAAACAGTGCTTGATTTATGTGGTAAGAAATAAACATGTTTTGTTTGAGCTATTATTCTCTTGGGATCTTTTTGTTACAAAAGTTTAGCCCATTGGCGAAATATGTGTGCACATATAAAAGCTCAGTTTTGTTTTATTTTGCACACATATATCACATATATGTCCCAAACATTCTTCTCAAGCTTTTGGCCCTGTTTTTGAGAGTTCTGAAAAAAATGTCACACTCCTGAATCTCTGATGAAAAGTTCTACTGTTGATTTTTTTTTCTTTTTCTTTTTTCTTTTTTTTTTTTTTTTTTTCTGATGATGATCATTAGACTTTTGAGTCCTTGGGCCAGGACAACCCCTCCCTCTGCCATAGGTCCAACATGTTCAGAGACTTTGCTGGGACACTGTACATAGATGGTTCCTGCCTTTCTTACTGTCTTACTAGTAAATATCCTAAAATTGTGTTCTTGGGCCACAAAGTCCTCTTACATTCTGATTTGAACAATGATTTGTACAAGATAGCTGGAGAGCAACTGGAGAAATTTTAATGTTTACTGGATATTTAAGATATTTAAATGTGTACTGAGGTGGTGCTTCCTGGTGGTCTCTCAAGGAGCAGGATGGAAGGTGGGCTTTGGCAGTGCGCAGGTGGCATGGGCCCAGAGCAATTTGTGACCTTGGGGAGACCTTGGTCATCTGAGTGCCTGAAGGTTGGCCGGGGCATGTGTAGGGGGCTGGGTTTGGGTGGATGCCCTGCAGTGTGGGGCGCCGGCAGAAACGCCTAGCAGGACACGGGAGGGTCCAAGCCTGTGCAGGGCAGGCTGCCATAGCTCCGCTCATCCTGCCTCTGTGGAAGCCAAGGAGAGCCAAGTGCATGTGTGCGCCAAGCAGAAGGGGCCCCTGCTCCCCCAGACAGAGGAAGTGGAATCTCAAGGCTTGGTTCTGGGCGTTCGCCCTTCCTTGTGGGCTGCAGCGGCAGGGCCTGTATATCTGGGTGCAGGGTCAGCGGTCCCAGCACAAAGCTCTCCACCCCACCCATAGTAGGCACCAGCGTCATAGGGCAATTTTCACCCCCAGAGACTCTGAGGTGGGGTCCAACATGGATGGTTTTGTAAGCTCTTCGAAGGCAGCCATGATTGAGAAACATCAGGGGTCTGAGTGCCAGGTCCAGATGAACTGACTGTGTATAAGGTCCCCTCCTCCTGAAAGAAGAGGGGAAACCCTGAGTGTGGTCCGCACGCCAGGGGCTAGCCAGGCACTGTACTAAGTTCTTACCTCATCCTTCCCTTTTACAAGGGAAACAACTAGGACTCAGAATGAGCAACTAAACCAGAGAGAAACTGGTGTGCATTTGGTGCTATGAGTGTGTAGTCTAAACGAGGAAGAAGGCTGCAAGGACAGAGAAGGGTGTATCTCAGCCTCCATCTGCTCCGCAGGCTTACCCTACCTCCCCCAGGAGCCTGAGTGTTCCTCCTTCAGACTACAAGTTGAGTTACTGTTACTTTCTGGTCAGCTGTCCTGCTGTATCAGTTTCTAGAATCTTGAACCACTTCCCAGTGCCTGCTGCCTCAAGCCCTCTACCTGCCCCAGCCTCTCCCCTAGTCCAGTGGTTAGGGGGTATCCTCAGGCTCAGTACACCGCCCTGTGTCTGACTGTTCAGGACCAGCCCAGATGTTTTCATGTCTTGACCCTTGGTCAAGTGGTCTGACCAATTTATGCGGGCCTCCCGCCTGGCCTGTGGATGGAAGCTTGAAGGGTCACAGCTTGGATCTGCCTCCACAAGACAGGGAACTTGAGTATCTTTCCCGGACAGGCAACTTGGAATGGAGTTTCTTCCTGTACTGCTGAAAGCCTGGTCCTCAGCAAGGGAAGTTTAGAAAAAGTGACCTCTACTTGTCAGGATCTAAAGTTGATGAAGCAGAGGCAGGGCTTAGTTCAGTGGGCTGATTGCATAGCTTCCTGCATCTGGGTTTGGAAGAGAGATGAGTTTCACAACCCTAGGAGCAGCACCAAGAAGGAGGGCAGCAAGGAAGCAGAATGCCTGCAGCCTTGGGAAGCAACTTTGCCTGGGCTGGGCAGCCCTCCAGGTACAGCCCCTCTGAGCTCAGCCCACCTGATCCCAGAATATGCTTATTCTTTGTTGTCATTTCCAAGGATTCCATGTAGATGAGAATCTGGTCTCCCCATTATTGGGAGTGTGGACTCAGAATAACAACAACAGCACTTACCACACAGGAACTTTGCCCATAGGAGTGCTGCACAAATTAGCTTTCTTATTGCTGTGTTACTAGGGACAATACTTGACCCTCTCTGTGCTTGCTTTATTTTAAAACAGAAATAAAAATAGAGACAGAGAATCTGTAAAGTGCTCAAAAACTAAACAAAAATAAATGTGTACTAAGATATTATGAATTTAGACAATGGCGTTGATTTTAAGAAGTATAATCCCTCAGTTTTAAACATGCACTCTAGAGTATTTAGGGGAGAAATGTCATGATGTCCACAATTCACTTTAAAATAATTTTAAAAATTAAATTAAGTGAATATGAAAAAACATTTTCAATTGCCACATGTAAATAGTGAGTATGAAGGTGTTCATTATGCTATTCTTTCTACTTGTCAGTTCATTTAAAATTTTTAATATTAAAAATTAAAAAATAAACAGACTTAATTTCTTGTAAACTGCTCTTGAGTTGTGGACTTTCTTGCATAATCAAGCTTAAAATAAAAATACAATGCTCTTCTCCTGTCTCTGGTTGTTTTGCTATTGTGCCTCATCCTGGCATAAGAGGCACGAGGTTTTTGCGAACTGGGTGAGAGGACAATTATCTAAGGTCTCCTTTCCCAGGTTCCACCTGATGACTCTGACTTTACCCCCTCCCCCAGCTCATGCAGGCTTACATGGAATGTCTAGGACTCAAGGACTCCTGTTATCCTGAACACAGGAAGCAGAAGGCAGAAGATGGGTGCTGTAAGCATGAGTGAACACTTCTTGCAAACTCATTGACTTCAAATACCTGAAGAATAGATCCCTACTTTGACATCCCGGCCCTCTGCACAGGATCAGTTCTACCATCTGTCCACCACTAACGCACCTCTAGACATTGTCATGTCTTCTGAACCCTTTTACTCCTGTATCAATTGTCCCAAACATTTTATTCTGGACCTCTACTTGGTAGAGACGGATGACCTATGTGTATACATCCAAGAGCCTTCCAAGACATTCACACTTCCCTTGCAACCCTCTCAGTCCTATGGTAGGATGGCAGCTTATCTTATTTGCATGACAGTGTCAAAGGGTGACTTGGTTTAATGCTGGCAACCTTCAAATACAGGGCAAGGGAGTATGCATCATATGATAAAGACACAGACATCCAGCTTTTATGAGATCTTGCAGCCTACAGGGGACCTGCTCTCTTAAGTGCCCTGAATATCACTCACCTTACTTTAATTTGTTCCATGGTATAGCTCTAAGGCTATGGATTTTCTTTTTCTTTGTTAAATCATAACTGTGCACATTAATGCATTTATAGGTACAATGTGCTGATTTGATATACAATGTGGAATGCTTACATCGAATTGGCTGACATAAACTTCAACTCACTTATTTGTTGTGTTAAGACATTTACTTACTCTTAATAGTTTTAAAATGTACCCTTGCATTGTGCACATTAGGTGAGGTCCCACCAAATACCCTCCTCTTGGCCTCCACCTCCCCTCCCCTTTCCCTCCTCTTCCCTCCTTCTTTCTGGACCATGGTTGTGTTTTATCATTCATATGACATTGTAAATGATTATATATTGGTTTCATAATAGTACTGAGTACATTGTATAATTTTTCCTCCATTCTTGAGATACTTTTCTAAAAAGAATATGTTCCAGCTCCATCCAGGTAAACATAAAAGATGTAAAGTCTCCATCTTTTTTATGGCCGGATAGTATTCCATGGTATATGTATACTACAATTTGTTAATCCATTCATGAGTCAGTGGGCACTTGGGCTGCTTCCATGACTTGGCAATTATGAATTGGGCTATGATAAACATTCTGGTGTAAATTTCTTTGCTATATAATGATTTTTGATCATCTGGGTATATATCTAGCAGAGGAATTGCAGTGTCATCGAACAGTAAGTCTACTTTTACTTTCTTAAATATTCTCCAAACTGCTTTCCAAAAAGGTCATATTAGTTTGCATTCCCACCAGCAGTGCAGAAGTGTTCCCTTCTCTCCACATCCATGCCAACGTCTGTAGTTTTGAGATTTTGTGATGTGGTTAATCTTATGGAGTTAGATGATATCTCAAAGTGGTTTTGAGTTGCATTTATGTGATAATTAAAGATGATGAGCATTTTTTTATGCGTTTGTAGGCCATGCACATGTCATCTTCAGAGAAGCTTCTGTTCAAGTCTCTTGCCTACAAAGAAATGGGGTTATTTGTTCTTTTCTTATTGAATAGTTTGAGTTCTCTGTGGATTCCAGTTATCAGACTTTTGTTGGAAACATAACCTGCAAATATCGTCACTGGATTTACTCTCTGTTGGAGGCCACAAGCTTCTTCTGCAACACTATGCCTCTGCTTCTTTCTTCTTTCCGTAGAGCAGAAAGATAAATGTTCCAGGCTAGGACATGCTAAATGTGCTTGGGCATCCTGCTGCCACATTTCCAGCTATTTCAAATTGAGCTCTCTCTTTTTTTTTGAGACAGACTCTCACTATGTCAACCTCCGTAGAGTGCTGTGACATCACAGCTCATAGCAACCTCAAACTCTTGGGCTTTAAGCAATTCTCTTGCCTCAGCCTCTCAAGTATCTGGGGTTACAGGTTCCCCCACAACACCCAGCTAATTTTTTTTTGTTGTTGTAGTTGTCATTGTTGTTTAGCTGGCCTGGGCCAGGTTCGAGCCCACCAGCCTGGGCTGGCGCCCTACCCACTGAGCTATGGGCACCTCCCTGTGCTCATTTTCTTAAGATTTGCTACATCAACTTCATAATGCATGAAGTGTGTGTGTGTGCTCCTGAGACAGAGTCTTTTGCTCTGTCCCCCAGTTAGAATGCAGTAGTTTCATCATAGCTCACTGCAACCTCACACTCCTGGGCTCAAGGGATCCTCCTGCCTCAGCCTCCCAAGTAGCAGGGACTATAGGTGTGCACCACACACACCTGGATAATTTTTTCTAAAATTTTATGTAGAAAAGGAGTCTTACTCTTGCTCAGACTGGTCTCAAACTTCTCAGCTCACACGATCCTCCTGGCTCAGCCTCCCAAAGCACAAAGCACTAGGATTACAGGCCTGAGCTACTGTGCCCAGCCTGTTGTGCTTAACTAAGAGATTGAGGGCTTCCTTTTTAAATAATCTAAAGCCAATACTTTGAGATCTAGCACAGATTCTGCCAGATTTTGTCATTTTGCATTTGCTTTTGTACCTGGACTAAGATAGTGCACAATGAAGTTAATGAACAATGAGATACAGCAGTGCAAATTGTCCCTCTGTGTCTGCCTCTCACTCGTGGCCATAGTCATGGCCCTCTGCACACAGCCAGTTTTAATGTATATGTGGGCCTTAGTGAGGTGGAAGGGAATGAATAATAAGGTATTTACTGACCCATGAGTAGGGATCAGTTATCCTGGTGGACTTTGCCAAATTTTTAGAAATATCTAGTCTCTTAACTGTCACACACATCTTCCTTTGGACATCAGTGGAGTATAACTATGTAGCTTGATCTTGCTATTGTTGTGGATATCAATTTGGGGGACTGCTTGGCTCAAAATAATCTCCCCAGTTCACTAGGAAAAGTATCCTTTACAGGGACTGAGTGACCAGCATTCACGTCAGTGCTCTGATGCCCTTTGGCAGGCCCTTGCTTATTGATCTAAAGGTAACAATCTGCTATAAACCTGGTCATTTACTGTGATTCTCAAGGAGTTTATAACTGGTGATGGAGATTGGGTGGCATTTTCTTTTTGTTAGTGAAATATGGAAGTTTGGGGAGCTCCCAGTCATAGCCACTGCCATGTCAAGGAAGCTGGTCTGCAGAAGGAGGCAATGAATTTGACCCTCAAAGAAAAGCAGAGTGACAAAGTATTGCCAGCATTTATTTTTTCCTCTAGTTTTTACTGTGTTCCAGCTACAGTTTTGATCTTTTTGTTTTTTGTGAGATGTCCCACTACTGGTCTAAAACTTTTTTTTTTTTTTTTTTTTTTTTTTTTCATTTTAACCTAGGCCGGTTGGAGTTGGAGTCCTATGGCTTAACAATCAGGGTCTCTTCATCCAAAATTTGTTAATGTCTACTGGAACTACTATTCTTTCTGGGAAATGCCCTAATTAAGAAATTTTCATACAGTAGCAAAAAGTCTGCTACTATGATTATGTACCACTTATGGTACATTTGGAGTTATGTGTTGTCCTTTAATATAGCTATCATGCAAATTCCTTTAAGGCAGGTAGGAACCCTATAGGTACCTGCAGACTCCTGGGTTTTAATTTCTGAAGATATGGGTAGATTTACAGCTAAGTCATAAGGACTGGAAAATCAGACCTATGTTTCTGCAGCTTGTTCTTTTGTGTCAGGATTTTAAGTAACCCAGAAGACTTAAGTGTGCTCCTGGGTGGTGGTAGAAAGAAGACCTTTGTTACATGGAGTATGGTCTCCAATGTTAAACAGTGCTTTCAACCATTTTGAATTAGGTCCTACATTAAGACATATTTTATTTATGTTGCAACAAAGTATATGTGTGTGTATGTATACACATGCGTATATACCTGTAAGTATTTTTTTGTGAGTTTTTCTTGATTATATATGTACATGTAGGTGTATATATATGAATATATACATACACAAGTGTATGTATGTATACATAGTATGTATATATACACACATAATCAAAAGAAAAAATCACAGTAAACTTAAAATTGAGATATATGGTGCACTCCTATTTTTATTCCATTTCTATAAAAAATGTTGTTTATAATCCACTAAAATTTATTTTAAAACTAACACCATCTGTTCTCAAACTTTTGGTCTCAGGATTCCTTTATGCTCCTAAATTTTTTGTAATCTCAATACACACCACAGGGTACACTCTTAACATTTTTTGAGGACACGAAAAAGGCTTTGTTCATGTCTGTTAGATCTATTGATATTTACTGAAGTAAATATGAAAATGAAAATATTTAAAACACAAGAATTCAAAACTCATATTTTATTACCTGATTGACAAATGGCATCATTATGCATACTTTAGCCTCCAGAAAACTCCACTTTACACTCATGGAGAAATGAGATTGCAATAGGCAAATGATGTCTTAGTATTATGATGAAAATGATTTTCACTTCTTGAAACCCCTGAAAGGGTCTCTGGGATATGTGAGGTCCTAATTGTAAGCCATGGAAATCAAACTCCAACCAGCTTAGACTAAAAGGAAATAATATGACCCAGATTTTCAAAAACACTAATCTAGAAAAAGTCAAACTAATTACAGACAAATTGAACCAAGTAAATCCAATCTAAATTTTGTTCCCTGTGTATTTCCCTTTTGTCCTTTCTAAGTGAGAAGGATATAATGGTTAATGCCACAATAACAATTCACATCAGATAATTAGCCTAAGCCAATCCAAGCATGGCATTCTCCTAACAACTGGTCCAGAGGCAATTATTTCTCCTAAATTGATTCTATCTGATAGAAAAGAAGGATTTACATTCCATGGTTGAGGGAGAGGTTTTCTCTCTCTGGGCATGAACAAGGGGGTTGATAGTGGCAAAATAGTGCTTGCAATGCTATTTCAAATGGGGTGTAAAGACAAAAAAAACCTAGGTGTTCGATGACTCTGAGCTAATTATACATACAATGCCTGGCACCACCTCCTCTGTAGTGCCTCAAAGAGGGCTTGGAGTACTATGAGAAAACACATGTCCTTATTGTTAAGATCTGGGATCTTCTGTTCTTTGTAGTAAAAGCCTTATGATATTTTCAGGTTCAGGGATGCTGTGTTAAATATTCCATCCTGATTTCTCCTGAAGTTTCAGAGTATTTTAAAGGACCAGCTGTGTGGGACTCCACCAAACACCAAAGCAGCAAATTGGTAGTTGAAGTAATTAGTAAGAGATTTGCAAGATGAAGTTTTATCTAAGAAGATAGGATTTTCAAGAATGGCTGCATGTTCCCTATGTGTACTCTTATTTCTATCTTTGTGGCCACAGAAGTTGTATTTTACTAAGGCAGGTTCTTATTTTTGTATAGCCTTCCACTCATTCACTATTCCTATGACAGTGCTAAGACGTTGCCTTTTCACATGCCTATTGCCTTTTCACATGCCTATTTTAGCCTCAAGTACAACACATTGTAAATACTTATGTACCCAACTAGATTGAGCTCATGAAGATAGAAATTATGTTTTCCATTTTTGTAGCTGTAGGACTCTTCATTGACTATGAAATAGGTTCACAATAAATGTTGCAATAGATGAATAGTAATGAAACATGCTCGCTGGTGTAATGTGGGGTGGGGGGGTCAGCAAACTACAGCCTGTGAACTATATCTGGTATGTGTCCTATTTTTACATTGCTCATAAGCTAAGAGTGGCCATCACATTTTAAAGGGTTTAACTAAATCAAAAGAACAGTAATAGTTTTTGGTATGTAAAAATTATATGAAATTAAAATTTCAGTCCCCATTAATAAAGTTTTATTGGAACACATTCATGCTCATTCATTTACATATTGTCTCTGTCTGCTTTCACACAACAACAGAGAGGAACAGATATGACGGAGACCAAATGGCCCACAATACTTAAAATATTTACTGACATAACTTGACAGAAAAAGTTTGCCAATGTCTGCTGCAATATTAATAGTTCCTTTTTTTTCTTTCAGTATAGGTGTGGCCTTTATTCCTATTTTTTCATACTTTCTTTACCTTAGTCACATTATCAAATAACACATGTAAGGTAAAGATGAATTTGACAATTACTTGGTAAAACATGATTCATGAAGACAGTATAAAACACAAAATTAAAATAGAGATGAAATATCTACTTTAATTCTGAATTATGCAGATTAGGTTCACTGATAAAATAGTTTAATTATATAGCATCACTAATGCATGATTATGCTGACATTTGATTTGACCACATTAATATTTAGTATTTTTTAAGCTGACAAAAATCCAACACATTGCCTAATTGTTAAACTTCTTATCCTAACTATCGCGTTGATATATTTTGTATCAGAAGTTAATGCATCAATGTATCAATATATTTTGAATCAGAAAATGATGTATTGATGTATTATAAAATATTTCACATGGAGTACACAAAATTATACTGATTTTTAAATAACAATTGCTGAAACAATATACTCATAATTAGCAAAAGTTACCTTGATATGGGAGGAGATGATGAGTGACTTTTATCTCCTTTCTTATAATTTTGAATTTTTCTAAACTTTGCATTTTTACATTTAGCAAAAGTTGTTTTCTTCTTCTTGTTTTTTGGGATTTTTGTTTTTGTTTTTGAGATGGAGTCTTGCTGTTGCCCTGGCTGAAGTGCAGTGGTGTCATCATAGCTCACTGTAACCTCAAACTCATGGGCTCAAGCAATCCTCTTGGCTCGGCTTCCCTAGTAGCTAGGACTGCAAGTGTGCACAGGCTGATCGTGAACTCCTGGCCTCAACTTATCCTCCAGTTTCAGCCTCCAAAACGTTAGGATTACAGGCATGAGCTACTACGTCAAGCACCAGAAGTTTTTAAACACTGCATTATTTGGAAAATTTTAAATAACATTCACTTAATACTTCAGAACTTTCTTTGCATTTACTTTTCTTCCTACCATCCCACAAAGCTATTTGATGCGCAAAACACTAAAATTGAGATTTCGTGCCTTGAAAATGAAAATCACAAAGAAAGGCACAGGAGTCAAGAAAAAAATTAGAGACAGAGCCAACTTTCCACAAAAGACTGTTTACTGTTCTTGAGGGAAAACAAAGACCCTTAAAATGATTAAAAAACAAAAGGCCAAATGGTAGAACTATAAATAAAACAATACTTAATTGCCTGTGGTTAGGTCTATCATGAGCTAATACACATATGAGGAAATTATTTTGGCAATTCTCAAAGAAATATTATATCATATATATTTTAAGTCCCTAAAGTAATATTAGAAAGGAAAAAGTTATAATCTCACTTTTCAGGGAAAATGTTGATTATCAGATGAATTTCCAAAAATTAAAGAAATAGGCAAAGTAAATTCTTTTCTCATCTTTCTTTTTTTATTTATTTATTTTTTATTAAATCATAGCTATGTACATTGATATGATCATAGGGCATCATATACTAGCTTCATAGACCGTTTGACACATTTTCATCAAACTGGTTAACATAGCCTTCCTGGCGTTTTTTTAGTTATTGTGCTAAGACATTTACATTCCACATTTACTAAGTTTCACAGGGTATATGTGAATCTTTTTTCATCTTTCATACCCTAACAACCTTGACCACGAAACAAAACCATGAACCTTTTTTTGTGAACTGACAAAACTGTATAACTCCTTTTTCAAGTGGGCCAAGAACCCAACAAGAGCAAATGTGAGAAATACTTGTAATACCAACTAATGATTGACAGGCATGTTTACCATAAAGAAAAAAATAGTTAATTCACTCTGAAGGAAAACATATAATAATTTCCCAGCTGTTAGAATTATTTAATAATAGCACTTACAGTAAAGTGTGACATTAATTGCCATTCTAAATAACATAAGGCATGGAGGCAGAAAAGGTAAATTGTCAAACAGAACTGGGTATGCTTTGTGTTATTTCTTGTTGCAGACTGCTAGCAGATTACCAACCCTATTTCCTCTTCTTTCTGGGAACACAGATATATAATATTTTCCAGTTCCCTTTGTGTTTATATGTAGCCAGAGGACTGACTACATGAATAGAGGGAATGTATTATGCCTCTTTCAAACCTGACCATTATAGCCCTCACACTTGCAATCCTCCATTCTTCTTCTGCAGACTGAATGAAGAGGACTTTGGGGACTCAGAGTAGTGAGGCCACGAGATGGAAAGAAGCTTTGCTTCCTGGGGAAGAGCCACTTGACCAAGAACACCACATTGTTCTATTTTGGGAATTAGTCTATCCTGTATGCGCTTTCATTTTTTAGGCATGTATTAACAAAGTACAAATGGCTAAATCCATTCTGCCTCAAAGCAGAGAACCGATACAAGTGGACAGTCGCTCAGATTTAAGAACGATCTAGAGCAGGGGTCCTCAAACTGCAGCCTGCAGGCCACATGAGTCAGTGTAATTGTATTTGTTCCCGTTTTGTTTTTTTACTTCAAAATAAGATATGTGCAGTGTGAACAGGAATTTGTTCATAGGTGTTTTTTTTTAAACTATAGTCCGGCCCTCCAACGGTCTGAGGGACAGTGAATTGGCCCCGTTTAAAAAGTTTGAGGACGCCTGATCTAGAGGGCTGGGCACAGTGGCTCCACGCCTGTAATCCTAGTACTCTGGGAGGCAAAGGAAGGCAGATCACTTGAGCTCACGAGTTTGAAACCAGCCTGAGCAAGAGTGAGACCCTGTCTCTAAAGAAATAGCCAGGTGTTGTGGCAGGCACCTGTAGTCCCAGCTACTCGGGAGGCTTAGGCAAGAGGATCACTTGAGCCCAAGAGTTTGAAGTTGCTGAGCTATAATGCCAGGACACTCTACCCCAGGATGACTGAGACTCTTTCTCAAAAAAAAAAATTTTTTTTTTTTTTGCTCAAGATCTTTCAAATTCATACCAGGCTTTTTCTAACATTCAAAAGTACTACTAATGGGATTTTTTTTCTTAATTATGTTTAATTTAAGACAAAGGCAGTGAGTGAGATGTGTACTGCTAATTACCCACAGGTGAAGAAACTCAGTGGCTCTCTAGTTGTTTCATTGTCCTAAATGTCTGATCCAGATTTAATTTGATCACTTGCTGATAAAGTAAGAAAGAGTACAATATAGTCCTAACATAAAAAATAATCTTTTATAAAACATTTTTCCTTCAGGATCCTAAGTCAGGACAAATCTCTGAGGTAATTTTCAATAATATCTTCTCATTAAGCAAGAAGAATCTTCTTGAAGATTAGAGAAACTAGACTCAGAAAGGTACTGCTCTTCTGGTTTAGACATGTCTGGCAGTTCTTCCATGGCATTGAAGAAGTGTCAGCATCTTCCACAAACTACCTCCTTAAAGACCAAGCAGCAGTGAGCTTGACCAATGAGGTTAGATCTGCTCAAACTTTTTTCCTTGAATAAAAGGCATAACTGTTCACTCATCCAACCTGCCAAGGCTGTAAGTTCTGATCACTTGAGTCTTGACATACCCCCAAAAGGAGGAGGGTACTTAATAAAAGGAAGTGAAATCAGTCAATAATGGGATATCTCAGACCAAATAGACATTAAATGCTTTTTATTGATCAAAAATGATAAAACATGGAAATTGAATTCATTAAGCAAAAGCAGCTCTCCAGGTGAAGCTGCTATACTTTGTGCTAAATAACCTTATGAACTGAGAGTATACAGAATACATATAATATGTAAGTTACCTCAACAGCAAAGGAGAAGGAGTAGAATACAGTTTTCCAAGGTAAAATTTGGTCAAGTGACAAATTTAGTTGCTCAAAATTTCTAGCCCTTGTCCATCTAAATACCTAAGTTCAGTATAGTTCCACATGTGTACATTCAGTATATACATACTGAATTCCCATTTTAATGGAAGCTGCTTTTTGGAAAAGTCTTTAATTTCACATTTATTTGATGTGCTACTCAATTTTTTAAAAATTTGTTTTTCATATATGTATGCATGGATGCATTTATACACACTTAAAAAATCCCAAACCTTTGTTTATAAGTTGAGGGTTCATGCTGTTTTTTTATTAATATTAGTGAATTTCAGCTATTTCTCCTGTGTGTCTAAGAAACTTTATATGCTCTCAATGCACCCACACAGTCAGGTGGGTTGACAGATATGTCAAAAACACTTTATGAAAAGAGGGAGGTAGCTCATGCGAGTTGGCAACCTTTTGTGCATTATTTCCTGTTTGAACAGGCTGCCTCCCTTTGACATCTCACAGTCAAAGATGAAAGGAAAACTTTACTTTGAAGCCTAGTGAGCACAGTTGCACATTTACTATAATCCACCTTCAACTTGGTTATTGGAGTTACTAATGTAAGATGACAAATACCTTACACCCAGTACACAGCATTAAAAAAGTACTGAAGAAACATTTGATAAACAATATATTTTTTCTCAAATGTTAAACATCAGCTTCTATGGGATACATTTCCAGAATGGTTGTGTTATCACTTGATAAACATTCTAGGCCAAACAAACAGCACAAATAACAACAATGTTGTCTTTTTTTCCAATATCTGTATCAATTACTGGAGGCTAATCCTAACATATATACTACTTAAGGAGGGGGGAGAAGAGAATTCATGACACATCGCAAAGAAAGAACTACAGTATCTTAGTTTTAGGGATGATCTTAAGGTGCAGAAAGAGGGGACTCTCTAGAAGGTGACGGTGTGGTTTCTTCTGGTGGAAAAACGGTGAGGGTGCAAGCTCGAATGCCACCAAGGGACTCTGGAAGATCAAAAACCTTATGCCATTCATCTTTATCTGGATCATATTTCTGCACTATCTCTACCATACAACGATTATTCCAGGAATAGCCTCCAACCACATAGATTTTATTTTCAAAGACAGCAACCCCAACATCACTCTGCCCTCTTAACATGGCAGCAATAGGGGTCCACTGGTCAAGAATAGGTGAATAGTATTCACAGCTTAGGACATCATCATAATCACTTGTTCCTCTGAAGTGATTGCCACCGATGACGTAGAGCCTTTCTCCAACTGTACACATGCAATGCAGACCTCTGACAGTGGTCATTGGTGCCTTCTGGATCCATTTGTCAGTATCAGGGTCAAAGCACATGAGCTCTTTTTGGAAAGTATCATGAGTAATTCCTCCTAAAGAATGAAAATAATAGGTGTGAGGTAAACAGATTATTTTAAAAATGCAAAAGTAAGTAAAGGCTGTCTGTCTTAGATAATTAACTTGTATCATATAATATGATATATTATAGCTTATTAGTAGTGTTCTTCTAAATGTATGCCCTCTATCAATGCTTTCTATGAATTAAAAATTAAGAAAATAACACTTATTTTTTTTTTTTTTAATAAAAAGCTTATATTATTGCAACAACTTTCACCAATGGAAACCCATGGTATTTAAGATGCATTACTGAATACAAACATATTTTTGTCACTGTTAGAGTTGGGTCTTCAGTAACTCCCAGCTATAAAGCATCATTTATTTAGTGGTTTTTTAGGGGGTTCCCTCTGGGTGCTGAGCACTGGACGAGAGCACTTTAAATTATAGGTTCCCATTTCCTCACTTGCCAAATAGGAATATCTACTCTAGTTATCTCATCAGAATTGTGACTTTGAAATGAAATATTTATTAAAATACTTCTAAAAATTTGGAAGTCGTGTACAAACATACAAGCTTATAAGGATATTCTGAGTTGTTTATTTTTGTAGAAATTTTGGAGGATGGAAAAAGGGTGGATAATGTCATCTGCTATCAGAATGCGTACTTTAAAAACTAAAGATTAGAAGGCTGAATCTAGGTGGAATTTTATATATGCAGCAGTTTGTTGTTGAGCTGTTCAGCCCACATCATCTACAAAGTGTATTCTTAGATCACATGTAAATAAGTCTCTATGATGAAAGTATCAGATGATATCTTGTGTAGACAAGGGAGAGAACTAAGCCAATCTTCAGTCATAGAATTCAAAACTCTATTCTCAGGTGGCCAGATGGCAATCACTGGTTTCCTCTGCTTTTTAAATATTGTATACATTTTCAATATACAACATAAATATTTTAAACATATTTACATTTATGGTATTTATTTTTTATATATTTTTCTGTGCTTTACAGAATGCACAGAAAGCAAAACAGGGTTTTTTAGTTTGAAAAATTATCCATAGTTCATAACGTACTTTTTGATTGGAAAAGATCATTTCTCCAATATATACCAATTATACCAAAGCACCACTAAAACAATTCGGATGTTATTTTTTTTCCCCAAGCAGATTTGGAACTCTCATTATCATGGTATAGCAGCTACACACATAAAATAAGTAGATAGTATAAATTATTGATTAGTGGAGTATATGATTTCCTGGATGGCTCTTTCAATATAATACATACCATAGTTGCTCATGAATTTAACACCAGAAACCTGCCAATCATACACTATAGGCCTTTCACTGAGCCTTCTTGATTACAGATTTCATAAGGCAGTGCTCAGAAAATCAGATGACAAACATCACCTTAACACCTTTGTTCTCTAATGTAACTGCTAGCCTAGCACTGGCAGGCCTTCAAATGGGGAAAAACTGTCCCAGGTATTCTGTGTCAAGGTCAAATGATTAAGAACCTACCTAACAAAGTTAGATGTCAATGCCAGAGGTAGTCATTATATTAAAGTAAGACTTATTTCTAATTCTACAGAAGGGTGATTTGAACAACAACAATTTGAGAATGAAAGTTGTTACTACGACACTGTGAATAAACTGTTTTGGAATTTTTAAATGGACAATTATATCTGTATTATATCTGCCTAAAATACAGATAATCAGCACAGAATTATTTATGCAATGACACCACAGCAGAACTCCATTATAATTCTGAGGAGCAAGTAAACATATTACAGGTTATACTGAAAAAGAGAATGAATATTATTATGCATTATTATGCTACTGAAAACATGTTTTATGCACAGTAACCTTATATGTTATATTATATATTTTCTCACATAGTTTAGCTAAATTCTAAATAAAATGAATTAATTGTTGCTATAGAGACCATGAATGGTTTTTATTAGAATACAAAGTATGAGAACTAGAAAGCAAACTGAGGAATCTGAACATTTTCAAAATTCTAAGTTATAAATTTACAGCAGGAATGGTTTGCTGTTAGTCTTAGAAAATTACAGAATGACCAAGGCATTTATATGCAAATATACACACAAAAGTATCTTCTAAAATCGACATAATTATATTTTTATTATCTATTTTTCTAGATCATTATTATTACTACCACTATATGGAAAGACCATATAGTTAAAAGCTTATTTATTATACGTAATGCACATGATAATTATTAACCTGAAATATACATCACTCCTCCATATACAGTTCCAGCATGGCCATAATGGGGCTCACTCATTTTGGCAACGTAGGTCCACTCATTTGTTCTTGGATTGTAACATTCTACTGTAGCTGTTACAAAAGAAAAGAAAAGAAATGATTTTTAATCTCAAATTTAGTGATTAATATTTTCTTTTAGGTGAAATAATAATAATATCTAAGTACTTGAAGCATATCTACAAACATGGGAGACCCACAAAGGTTCATGTAGCAATTATTGAAACTATGTTAATAATATGAATCATTAATATACATTACATTAGGTAATGTGAGAAAGTAACAAATTTCTGTTATTACATAAAATGCTAAGATTTCTTTTTTTTCTGGAATCTTATTATGCCTTTATAAATTGATATTTCTCTAAATTAGGCTCTAAAAATGCAGAAAAAAAGATGAAAAAATCAGAAGGAAGCCAAAACACCTCAATTCAGGGTCCCCATGTTGGCATACCATATAGGAACAAACATTAATGTATAAGAAGAAAATTTTTAAATTGAAAAGTATCCATACTGCCTGGTTTATGTTCTGAAGCCTATTGATTTTCTTCATGTACAGACTACAAAATGGACATCAGTGTTAATTCTCTATGTTTATACTTTAAAGCCAATAGTGTGCATATACCCATTACCATTGCAGCTAGTACTACGTTTTACTTGAATATGGTGGGCTGCATAATATAAAGTTAAGGTCTCTATTAAGGGTATTTCCTCTTGGTAATAAATTTATCATCCTTAACATAAAATATTTTGGAGAAGTGATATCAAATGACTCAAACATCTTTCAGTCAATCTATTATAACCTCAAGAATAGAACAATGACAGTCAAGACCAATTGAGGGCAGAAATGTTGTTTACAAGGACACTGTTCCAAAGCCTGAAGTCTAGATTGACTTAAAAAGTTAGTATTATTTATTGCAGACACTGCTAATTGCTAATCCAATTTCTCTTCTACCTGGACCCTTCGTTAGTTTTACTAACAGAACTACAACATTGCTCAAGCAAACAATGAACTAAGCTAAAACAAAAATGCAGTAAAATGCAATTTATCAAGTTTCCCAAAGCTTTGATTTAGCATATGCTATAGTTCTAGGCACTAACATGCAAGCAGATGTCTATTGAATAGGGCTATAAGATCAAGCCATTGGAATACAATGAGCTACTTGCAAACCAATGCAATCCTAGTGACAAACGTGTGAATGAGATTTCATACTTAAAAATAACATGACCAAGAACAAGGGATCCCATCGCAGGCTGGGTAAGGGATATGAAGAGAAACTTCTCTGAAGAAGACAGGTGCGCAGCCTGTCTGAAAAAATGCTCATCATCTTTAATCATCAGAGAAATACAAATTAAAACTACTTTCAGATATCATCTAGCTCCAGTGAGACTAGCCTATATCACAAAATCCCAAGACCAGAGATGTTGCTGTGGATGTGGAGAAAAGGGAACACTTTTGCACTGCTGGTGGGAATGCAAATTAATACATTCCTTTTGGAAAGATATATGGAGAACACTTAGAGATCTAAAAGTAGACCTGCCATTTAATCCTGTAATTCCTCTACTGGGCATATACCCAGAAGACCAAAAATCAAATCATAATAAAAATATTTGTACCAGAATGTTTATTGCAGCCCTATTCACAATTCCTAAATCATGGAAAAAGCCCAAATCCCCATCTATCCATGAATGGATTAATAAATTATGGTATATGTACACCATGGAATACTACACAGCCTTAAAGAAAGATGGAGACTTTACCTCTTTCATGTTTACATGGCTGGAGCTGGAACATATTCTTCTTAGTAAAGCCTCTCAAGAATGGAAGAAAAAGTACCCAATGTACTCACCCCTACTATGAAACTAATTTAGGACCTTCACATGAAAGCTATTAATATCACCCAGTTACAATCTAAGAATAGGGGGAAAAGGGAAAGGGTGGGGAAGGAGGGGGGAAGTAGAGGGAAGGGGATGGATGGGATTACACATGTGGTGCATCTTACAAGGGTATATGTGAAACTTGGCAAATGTGGAATGTAAATGTCTTAGCAAAATAACTGGGAAAATGCCAGGAAGGCTATGTTAACCAGTGTGATGAAAATATGTCAAACGATCTATAACCAAGTGTATGGTGCCCCATGATCACATTAATGTACACATCTATGATTTATAATAAAAAGAAAAGAAAACATTCTGCAGAGATTTGTATCACACATTTAGTATACATGTAGCAAGACCGGAATCTTTTCTTAGCTTTTTAATTTAGATTTTACTGGGTTTTCTGTGTACTTTCTTCCTTGTAGAAAAAAAAAAAAAAAGTAGGATGTAACTGCTGGAGTTAATGTTAAGTGTGACACAAATTACTTTTCTCCCACATGTTATTCCAAGGAATTCATCCTGCTCCAAAACAAGTTTCAGTGAACAAAGAATGAATTACCCCCTTGTCAGTTTCACTTGGCTCTGAGAACAGTCCCATCCCACCAGGAGTACATTTTGCAACAGACAATTATTCACATTACTATAGTTCTCAGATGAGTTTTGATTTTCAACAATCCTAATCTTGAGTCTTACTCTTGTACAATTTATTAGCACTTAATAACAGAGGTTCTTTTTCTAAATGGGAATCTGTTTCTTTTCATTACCAATGTGTTGGCAGGCCCATGGACTATACCAAGAGAAAACAGAACAGGGCAGATAATTAGTGGTTCAGACTTAGTAGGGCTAATAAAGCAGATACCTGACTCTGGCATTAGAGAACGGTGATAAGAAAATGAACCTCAGACTATACATGTTACTCTAGAGCCTGCCTTTCACTGCTAGAGTGATCCTGTTTCTGCTACTGAATGAGTTTCCAGCTCTGTTTTAAATCAGCCATGTTAAGGCCACTGTAGTCCTCACAGAGTGTTCCCGAGAGAATGGTGAGAGGGTTTAGTAACTCCAAGGTAAGAAAGCTATCTGTCACTCCATCCACTGAGCTCTCTTAAATGATGCCAAGCCTGCTTACATAAGGAAACTGTTTGCATCCACACTTTCTCAGCAGCAGTGAGGGCTGCCAGGAAGAATGTGAGGGGAGATGGAGCGGGGAGGGGAATCGCTCTGCTGAATGAAGAAAACGATGCACACGGTTTTTATCCCATCTGTTCATTGTGATAGTTGTGACTTCTGTACTTGAACAGCATTTCTTTTGGTACAATATCCAAGCTTATATCATTTTAGTCAGCACGTCACATTATTTATATATCGTGAACCAAAAACACTGATAGTGGGTCTTAGAAATCTATAGATACGTTACTTGATAAAGAGCAAACTGCATGTTCTAATACCTGAACTATAAAAGAAATCATTTGCTAGTGAATAAACCCCAGTGCGAGTACAGAAGGAGAGGATAGAATATAACATGTTATTTCTAAGTTAAAGGAAAAATAATTATTAAACCACATGACATTGATGAATTCACAAGGTCACTAAAATGGAGGAAACGGACCACCTTTGGGTGGGGACGAGGAGGGGGGAGGAGGTGAGGAGGGAAGTAGGGGAGGGGCACCCAGGACAGAGCTGGAGGGGAAGGAGAGGTGAAGGGGAAAAGAGGGAAAAGGGGGGAATCGTAGACATGTAGGCGTTCAATTACATTTTAAGAAGCAATGGAGACAGTGGGGAAATTAATCACAGTATCTTTTTTTTGTTGTTTCTATTTAATATTAGATCCTAGTTAAAGATATTGTCTTGAAAAGAGATGTGTTGCTTTAAGACAGCATCATGCTGTAAGCCATGCTACAGATACATGTCTCTGTACAAACTAGGACTACCGAATGTTGTGCTTATTACAAGGCACCTGAAAGGAAGAGAAAAAAATTGAGTGGAAAAACATTTAAAAATGTGTTTTCAGTGAAGGAGGCTTAAGAGAAATGCCATGTTTAGCTCTGAAGGCACAGAGACAGCACAATCACAGTTTCAGGTAAAGAAACTGAGTCAGGCAGAGAGTGATACAGGACAGGTGGGCCCCAGCCAGCTCAGCCCAGCTGGAGGACCTGCCACCTCCGTCCAGCTGTGTAGGTGCAGCGGCAGGCAGCAGAATAAGCAGTGGGCCAGAAGGTAGGCAAGGGGGGACCCCCACCAAGCCTCCCAGGCTCTAGTAGCCAGAGGAGCCAGACAACTGCTGAGACACTGGCACCTTGGTGGCTCCTTCCCTTTGCACTTATGACCAAAAAAGGAACCCCCATTTCCTATGCCCAGGTCAATTTAGTGTAAGTTTCCCAGGCCTCAAGTCCATGAATGGACTGTGCCCATTCATTAATACATTCATTCACCTTTCACCAGCGGAAGGGACTGTATTTATTCAATAATGCGCTCATTCATCTCACCCCAGCTGAAAGGACCATATCCATTCACTAACTGAGTTCCGCCCCTGCCGCTAAATGTGACAACTGAGTTCCAGCTAAATAACCCAGTGCCATTATATATACCCCTGCTCAAAGAGCCTAGAGAGAGACAGAGAGAGGGAGCCAGAGAGTTTGTTTCCCACCTGGGTTCTCTCTGCCTGGAGCTTTGGTGTTTTTGTATTCTTTTCTTTTCTGTAAATAAATCCTGTCTTACCACTATCTGTGGCCCGTGGATTCATTCTTCAAATCACTGAGACCAAGAACCCTTGAAGACGAAACTCTGGTATCAAGAGGACAGGGACAAGCCATGATGTCCTCAACCTTTATCAACAGGAAAAAAGGAGAAAGTTTCTATTGTAGGATTTGGAAAGAAGGGGTAGGGAGAATATCTCAAACTTCCCAGGAGATGGACATTAATGAAGCTGTTAATTAATTAGAACAGTTGTGTAAGGCCAACCTCCAAATGATGCCCGATAGAACGACTGTGTATTATTAGAGATAAAACGCTGGGATGCCACTATGTGGTTGGTAAAGAGGGAGTGTCCCAGACCTCCCAGATGATGTGCTGTTCTAGTCTCTTCCATGGAATTCCCCCACAGTATCAGCTAATCAATCAATTAAGTCGTTAAACCTAGAGCAGCGGGTCATTAGGCTCTTGTCCTAAGGTCTCCATCTTGCATTCCATATGCACACACATGCATGCACACACACGTGTGTACACACACACACACACACACATGCGGGCACACACAGACACTCTGCTTCACCAACTTCTTTTGTATTTCAAATGTGTCACATGATCCTTGAACTTTAGGATATAATACCAGTTTTCCTTCTTCTGAAATGCTTTCAACCCTGGTATTCTACCAGTGGTGAAATTCTGATTCTACAGCTCAGTCATGTTATTTTGAATTACACACCCAATGTTTGTTGTCTCTGTGAGTATACAGATTATTCCCTACTGAAGACCTACCACTTAACACCATCTCCTACATGTACTTATGTTTAATAAATATTAGATATTAAATTTAACATGAAGAATAGTCTTTGATTTCCCATCCTCCTTTCCAAATTAGTTAATATTATGACTTTGTATCTTTTTCTTTCTCCTAAAACACAAGAAAAGATATCCTTCTTGCTGCTCAAAATTAATGCCTCTAGTCTACAGGAACTCTGGTTACCATTTTTTTCAACCCCCTTCCGCAGATTTACAACACTTTTTTTGAGACAGAGTCTCACTCTGTTGTCCTGGGTAGAGTGCTATGGCATCCTAGTTCACAGCAACCTCAAAATTTTGGGCTCAAGAGATTCTCTTGCCCCAGCCTCCCTAGTAGGTATGACTACAGGCACCCTCCACAATGTCTGGCTGGCTTTTCTATTTTTAGTAGAGATGGGGTCTCACTTGTGCTCAGGTTGCTTTCAAACTCCACATGATTCACTGGCCTTGGGATCCCAGAGTGCTAGGATTACAGGTGTGAGTCACCAGGCCCAGCCACAGAACCACCTTTCATTAATTTTCCTTTCTTACTCAGGTATCCTCAGGTTCTCTCTCCACCAGATAGTTTTTTAGCATCTTAAATGCAGTCTCCTTACTACAAACGTCCAAAATCCAAGTCAAACCTAAATGAACTTCTCCACTCTACTTCCTCAAATTGTTACAATTCTATGGCTGCTTTTAAAGCATGTTTCCATACAGGAGCAAATTGTGCACTAAAATCAGCTACTCAAATTGCATTGATTGCATCAGTTTGAACGATACAGAGAAGCAGGGTGAAAAAGATAGGGTAGGTTTACACCCTCTGACAAAGGTGTAGTGGGGCAGGATGACCACACTTGGCAAATTCTGTGTAATTCAATGTTCATGTGAAAGCACAGGTGAAACCAAGCACAAAGCAAGCAGCTTGTGAAACAGTTTGAGCGAAGGTGAACCAGAGCAAGGTGTATCTGTGCTGTTAATTCTTAGGGATAGAAGAACCAACCGAATGCTAAACTTTCACGTGGCTATCAGCCTTCCTTATCGACAGTGCAGATATGAGGATCAGGGTTGATGATAGCATGTAAAGGAGCACAGCAGATGAAACTTTCTTCGAGTTAAACACGATCGCTTTATTAGAGAGCTACAAGGCTCCCACAGTCTACCCACTCAGCTCTAAAGCGGTATCTGCCTGTAGGGTCTGTCTTACTTCCCTTTTTGAGAAGACAATCATTACCACATTTCAAATTCATGGTCAAGCTGTCTACCTCTAAGAATCTTTCTTGATCTATGCTTTTGAAATTCTAGGTGATGTTGTATCAGAAGTATTTCCTCTATATTATTAAATGGAAAATATTTTTAATGTAAAAAATTTCCTGATCATATCTTTTATTCCTTTAATATGTTTGTAGACAATTCGATTTACGGTGAATCTGCTTTCTGGGTGCTACATATCAAATGCTACTCATTGTCAAGGATGTATATTTGTCCAAGACATTATTGTCCAGTACTAATATTTGAATTTTAGAGAAAGCATTCTAGTTTTACTGTAGCAGTGTAAATGTTGATGCACTATCTATTAGTTCGTTTTTGTGTCAATATTTCTTCACTTATAAATATATTTACATATTGTAAATAACTGGCTTAATTATAAAAATATGAGGTTATTTTTATACTTTTCTAATAATAATTTTATAATTATTTTAATTTTGATTAAGGTAGAACACATTACATATTAAAAAGGGAATCCTAGTAAAGTGGACAGGAATTAAAGTTCTTTTTCACATTTAAACATTCAGTAAAGGTTATGGAAGTGCAAGATTATCACAGAATATCTTCTATCCTTAAAAAAGTCACCCAAGTATTTCATGTTTCTGTTTTATTAGTGAGTACTAAGTTCCAAGGATGTTTGTAGGTTATCAATAATTGTGCTTAGAGAATTAAAACCATTAACAGTTAACTGCATGTTTAAATATATGCCCCTAGGACCCTCTAAAAAAGGACAATCCTATGACCCATATATATTTTCCCAATGTTTAGTTGTCTGCTTTTAATCAAAAGCAGTTTTGTAAGGTTCTTATTTTTGTAACAAATTCATAATAAGTTGTAAAGACATCCCAGCAAAGCACTTTGATTTCCCAATATTCTAGGTCACATTCTCATTTCTGTTTTTAACTAAGGTTTTTTTTTTTTTTTTTTTCTTTCCAAGAACTGGACATAATTTTATTTTTAAGGGCATCTTTATTTCCTCAAAAACAAACACTGGATTCTCTACTTTAGCTGCTTTATATTTCCTTCTGTAATTTTAGGAAAAGCCCTTCCGTATATTTCAGTTCTAACACTGGTGTTTGCATGCCTTCCTGATTACTGGATTTTATGCTCACATTTCTTCATAAACATGTGTTTTATGTGTGTCATATGCCAATTGCCAAACCTATGAAACCACTGACAGCCAAATAAGTTATTTTAATTTTCACTTTGGTTGAAGTTGAGATTAATTTCTCATGAAAATTAATAACAACAGTGGGAGGATCAAAGACTACAAAGTGTGCAACCTTTCCATGTTCCAGGATTGAATAAGTATTTGCTAAAGGGAAAGATCATTAAAAGAAAGTATCCTTCTTTCTATTCAATTTCCCTAAAGGTAGGGGGTGGGCAGCAGAATTGGTAGTGTGGGTTTCTTGTATTCAATTGCCTTGCAAACTTGAAATGCTATTACACAACTTCTTTTATGTAAAATAAATATCTTCTCCCTTGCTCTGTGACTAGAGATGTGGAGTCTAGCTCATCAAGCTGTGGTTTTTATTCTTTACACTTTTTTTTAATTTTTATTTTTTTATTATTAAATCATAACTGTGTACATTAATGTGATCATGGGGCACCATACACTGGTTTTATAGACCATTTGACATATTTTCATCACATTGGTTAACATAGCCTTCCTGGCATTTTCTTAGTTATTGTGTTAAGACATTTACATTCTACATTTACTAAGCTTCACATGTACCCTTGTAAGATGCACTGCAGGTGTAATTTTTTACATGTTTAAAATATTGAGAACATGTAAATGTTCATGAATCTGTATCCTTGA